>MJUU01066753.1:27149-78833 GCA_002080025.1 Modiolus philippinarum
AATCCAATTCTGTACGCAGTGCACTGCTTGTAACTTGCAGGTTTCCTTATGATATTTGCAGTTGCTTGCAGATCGAGGTGCATCTTCAATCAATAGATGATCAGCATCAAACAGTGCAAACCTCCTTTATCAACAATTATTTTGGTCTTTGGAATAAATGTCTCCTTGACTGTTAGCCCAGAGTGTATTTCAAGCGAAGTTTCAAGATTTTAGATGCTTTCAAGAGAACAAAATAAACATATTTGAAGTTAGAAATTAACATAACAATACAATCTTTCCCCTTTCTGTCCAGCTCTGTCGTCAACAATTAACTTTCATCCACTTAAGGATGTCTGTTAGGTATCAACCATAAAAATGTTTTGTTATTTGTCTTCCAAATTCAGTTAATAAACAATTTGTGGAATGACTTTATGCAGAACTTCTAGAATTTGTTAACCTACTAAGTCGATGTTTGTGTCTTTTACCCAAAAACAGCCTCATTGATGGAAAGAGATTATCTTAATTTTGGAACTTTTGCAATTATCTGTAATTTCCTGGAATCACTGTATTAATACTGTTTGGTAGGAAAAAGCCAGTTTTCCTTTTGTAAAATTACTAAATATCATACTTACTGTAAATTTAATTTATCGGCATATGGAAATTTCGACAACTTATGTCTCTTCAGTGCAGATAAAATCCAAACATTAGGGAGACCGTGAATTAAAGATGTTTAAAAACTAATAGAGAACAAATTACCAATATAATGTAAATAGAAAGCCAAAATGAGTTAAGGACAGTGCATGATGCAGATCCTAGCCACCTTATTCTAACATTGATATTGATGTTGAAATGTATTAAACATCTGTTTCGGTGGAAATTCATAGCCATTTCGACTCAAAATTTGGTCACAGTAGGTGGTCCACCTTAAAGGTCTACGCCTCATCCAAAATAGTTTCTGTACCTTAATGGAAAAAAATCAAATCAAACAACGGGGTGTTATTTTGGTTTAAATGTTTCTTTCTACCTAGTGTTAGATTGATCTATCAATTGAAAGCTTGCAGTACGCGATTTCGGGTCCTGTGGAGTCCTCGCAACCTGTTACTCAATTATTCACGTTGGACTTGTCAACGAACCGGTGATAGTGACCTAACAATTTCGGCTGTCAGATTCACAAAACATCTTCAATATATAAGGGTGAAACAGAATGATTTAATAGCAAATTGCATATTCTGTTTTTCTTTTAGAAGACCTCGTTATAAACCAGTTTCACAATAATGCAAAAACGGCATGTATGGATGCCTAATTAGTGCCCATTGGAATATTGATTTGCTGGCGAAAGATCAGCCCAAATATATTCCACCAAATATATAGTCGATCGAAAATTCCAGCATGTTAATGGTGTCTACTGCGGTATTTTTGTTACTGGACTCGGTATGTCCTTGAGTAAGCCCTTTCATAATCATATACCGGTCCTCATTAATTCCGGAATTCAAGGTCATGCTATTTCTCAAAACTGTACATTTTTTGGAGTGTTGAGATTCGAATATCATTACTCTACTCTTCCTTATGACGAGTGTATATTTGTAAAGGAAAGCAAGTTGATGTTAACTCACTATATTTGGGAAAATATTTACTGAGCATAAAATAATTAATTCAGATGCTAGGACCGAATTTGTCAGAATCTACATCTCTTTGACATTAGTAGAAATTTACAGAAAATCTCTTAGCAATATTTTTGAAATCCACAGTCTCTAAACAAAATTTTCAGTTTCTTCGGTAGTGTGTTATTTGCTACCACTGGGTCCATGCCACTGCTGGTGGACTGTTAGTCCCGGGGGTATTTACCAGTCCAGAAGTCAGTACTCCAGTGCTTACCCGAAAACCAATTTTATTTGGAAACTTGCAATATTGATTTTGTTTTCACATTTTTTTTAAAACTAAGGAGTATCTCTCCATGCAAAGCTCTGTCCTATGTTTATTTTGGATTTCCATTTAGATCATATTTGATTATTTGTTCTCTATCAGTTTTTGAGTTTATGGTCTTCCAAATGTTCAGATTTTATCTGCACTGAAGAGACATAAGTTGTCGAAATGGTCATATGCAGAAACTAAATTTACGCTCAAGTCGGTATTTTGTTATATATGGACAGATTTTTTTGTGAAGATACGACACCAAGCTGAATAAAAAAGGTCTATCCTTACCCATACAAGCCCTACATAATGTACTAATTAGGTATTAGATGGTTGATGTTTGAATTATCAATGAAGGGATATGGAGTAAATGCAAATGAGACAAAGTCTCTACAAATACATGGTAAATAAGCAATGGAACAACGCTTTTATTGTTGTTCTTCATCTTGAAGTCGCCATGAGGCCTTCAACAATGAGCTTTACTCATACCTCATAGCAAGTTCAAGACCAATTTTGTTGAATTTTGTTGAATGTTTCATCACTGTTGATATAATAAGTAATCGTAATACTCATTACACTTTACCCCTTAAGGATTTGACTTCGGTAGTTTAAGCACTACAAGATGCCCGAGTTCACTAGTCATGCATTAATTTAATAACGAACTTGAATTAAATATAGTTTTGTGCCCATTGTTGAAGACCTCGTGGTAATTTCAAGATGAATAAGAATTAAAGCGTTGTTCAATTGATTTTACTGTGTTTTTGTAGACACTTTGTCTCATTTGCATTTACTCCATACCCTTTCATTGTTTTAAGTGAAACTTCTTACATGCTGCTAGCCAAGAGGACTACCAATTTATAAAAATTAGGCGCCCTTCCTCAAATTAACTAGCCTTCAGCCCGAGGAATATTTTAAGTGTCAAACCATGTATTTAGTTTTTACAATTCCACTGTTGCTTTCATTTTCAATTATTTATTCATATGATGAAAACCGAAGAAAAATACATAGCAATTGTTTGGAAACTACTCAACAGTTTTTGCTTCTGATTTCATTAAAAATAAAATTAACATAGGTTTACCATGATTCTGTAGATAGATTTTTTAACTTCTTATCACCAATTCAATGCTTGGAATGATTTAAGCGATCATTGGAATATAAACAAAAGTGTCAATGAAATGTAAAAAAGGATTTATTCTATCTGTTGTGAACATTCGACTGTGACATTTTAAAAACATATAAAATGGTGACGGTGTTATTTGTTGAACGATAAAGCAATATTGCTTTCAAACTTTACTTTGAACATAAAACATAACAAATATAGACTTTTGATATTCAAACTGCAGCAGTAATATTGAAATTAAAATGTAATTTTCCAAGATGATATGAAGATAATGAGAGCCAAACTAATGTATGTACTTAGTATTCAAACTTACTCTTGGGTTGAATAGTCTGTCATTTTGTACTTAGTATTCAAACTTACTCTTGGGTTGAATAGTCTGTCATTTAATTTCAAAATCTTTACCAGCAATTAACAATTTATAAGGGTTCCACCATGGCCACAACAATCAAGTATGTAAAAGATAAAGAATACGACCGGATTTCAGACTGTAACCAATCCCTAATTTTAAGAAACTTTGAATTGGTCAAAACTTTATTGATAAGGGTTCCACCATAGCCACAACGATCAAGTATGTAAAAGATAAAGTTTTGACCCATTCGAAGGTTCTTGAAATTAGGGATTGGTTACAGTCTGAAATATACTTATAACATGAATTTTTTTACTCTTTTATGTTCATGTGACGTATCTTGATATTGACAAATGACACTTTTTAAAAATTTTGATATTTCTTGCATATTGTCAATGAAAAATGAGATTTCTAAAGTTCCAAAGAGATTTTGGATCTAGTAATTTCTTTATAAGGAAAAATTTCAGGAAAAATATACTCTGCAATTAAATATTTATTTATCTTTCATTTGCAAATTTTGGACTGGGTACACGCAATGGTTTCGACGAAATAAAGTATATGAAACGACCATTTCTACCTTGCAACTGTCCAGGTTACATAGACAAAATCGATTTTTACTCACTAAGCACGTGGTGTCTTTGAGTGGGCTTTAACTGAAAGCACACCCTTTTCTTTGATTGAACCAATGAAATCTTGTGTTGATGATTACCCTTTCAGAGCGTGGGAATAAAAGGAAAATGGCGCTGTTTCGAGACGATATGATTTTGCCTAGTAACATAGAACTGATTTTGGATAACATCGTTGCTTATGCAAGAATCGTCACTAAAGTGACCTATAAACAAAGTATGTAGACAAATCTATCTGTCTGGGTACATGCATTTTAACGCCCGATCGCAATTGATTTTGGTCAGTCTGTCCATTGAATATTTACATCACGGGAATGAATTATNATTTGGTTATTTCTTTTGAAATTTTGACATTTTGTCGATTTATTTTCGTCGCCATGCTCTTAAATTTGTTCCGAAAACGTTATGAACGCAGAAGAGCTTTTCTAGAAGGCGAATAGAATTCCCACTGGTTATGCAAACTGCATGTACCCCTTGAATCTAGGATTATTACAATGGAAGTTAAAATCACGTCAAATGCATGGTTCTATAAAATGTATGTAGTCCTTGAAATTAAGATGTTGAAATCTAGTTAAACGGTTATATAAAATTCAAGAAGTAATTTAATTAAGAATTGCTATAATGGAAGTTGAAATTAAGGTACAACTGGTATTATAACATGCGTGTAGTCATTAAGAGTCATTAAAATTTAGAGCTGAAATAACGTCAATTGTTTATATAAATGCGCGAATTACTGAATTGTGGATGGTAATTATGGTACATTGGATACAGTAGCCGACCCAAATTTTTTGATAAGGGAGAGTAGTCCATGGGCTGGAATAACCATCCGTGCACCCCCTACTTCCCAACCCCACCCATATCCGCTTACACCCCTTCCTCAAAATAAAACATGTTATCACGAGCATAACCTGCCCGCACTGGAGGAACAGGGCCCATTTTTAAACCAACCTACCGAAATTTAGGAAATTTCGTTCAAGTTTTTCTTTCAGTTGCTTCAAAATGTTGACAAATGCTTCCCAGTTATAAAAACGATGTATCAAATGATTGCTTATTAATATTATATGAGCTTTATTGGTTGACCGGGAGGAGTTACTTGTCATTCAGGATTCGATCATTCAAAAACATCAATAGGTACAATAGACCAAATTCAGAGTGATCTTTTTAATAGATCAATAATTGTTTGATTGGTGAATGTTCCTATTGATATCTTGAGGAAAAGTGTTTACTATACAACATGTACAAATAACTACATGATCATTAATGATAAATTTGATTGTAATCTTTTAACACCTAATGTTGGCTTTACATTGAAAAAGTAGATTTACCCCAGTTCAAAGTTTAAGGCAAACTCCGCCCAGTCAATCTTAAGTTTTATGACAATACAAAGAACCCACATTTTTACAATTTCTATACCCAATACGTTCCATAGCGCCATTAAACGAGCCCCTACCCTATGAAATATTGACGAAAATTTAGATATTTTCATTGAAATTGCGTAAGTTTGATGGTCTAAAGAACCCGAAGTGCATCTCGATTCCCAATTCTGAAAATTATTTTCAGTTTTTTTCACTCTATTTTCTTGCATATAAAACATGCTTCCATAATGTTGAAATATTTTTAATGACGAAAGTTTTATTTTCAAATAGACCAAATAAATGGATCTTTGTGACTAAGTTTGTCATTCTTTTTCCTTACATTACTTTTTTGTGAACAGAAATTATTTAAAGTAGGTATCGAATGAAAGCTTATTATATTTGCTTTACAACCATTACAAATAATGGCCATTCTTATAAACATCATACATCAATAAAACTTACCCCTACCCCAACAAATTTACTGTAAAATTGTAAACTTCTTGTCTATGTTTGCATAAAAATAATCAGAACACGCAAAATGTGTGTTGTATATGACAATGTTGCATAAATTACATCATGATTTCGTATTTTAACGGCCATTTGTTGACTTTAACTCAATATTTTGCCTGAAACTATAAGTGGGAATTTTCAACATTTTAGATTTATCCAAAGTTCACTGTTAAATCGTTCTATATGCCAGTTCTGGAGGATAAATCCGCAAATATGCCAAGTAATTGTTCTAAATAACAAAATACCGAAGTTACTGTGAATTTACATTCTGCATATGCGCATTTCGACAACTTATGTCTCTTCAGTGCAAATAAAATCAAAACATTTGGAAATCCATAAACCGAAATATGACAAAGCTGATAGAAAACAAATTACCAATAGGATCTAAAAAGGAAAGCCAAAATCAGCTAAGGACAGAGCTATGCACGAGGGAGATACTCCATAGGTTTATTAAAATTTTCTAAAATTTAGATATTGCATGTTTTCAAATAAAATCGGTTTTCGGGCCAGCGCCGAAGTACTTGCTACTGGGTTGGTGAATACCCTCGGGGACTAACAGTCCACCAGCAGTGGCATCGGCCCAATGGTAATAGATAACAAAATACCGAAGTTACCGTGAATTTACATTCTGCATATGGGCATTTCGACAACTTATGTCTCTTCAGTGCAGATAAAATCATAATATTTGGAAATCCATAAACCGAAATATGACAAAGCTGATAGAAAACAAATTACCAATAGGATCTAAAAAGGAAAGCCAAAATCAGCTAAGGACAGAGCTATGCACGAGGGAGATACTCCTTAGGTTTATTAAAATTTTCTTAAATTTAGATATTGTATGTTTTCAAATAAAATCGGTTTTTGGGCCAGCACCAAAGTACTGGGTACTGGGTTCTAAGCGATACATGAATTGTCTTAAAACAATGTTTAGAATATCAAGGGGTGTTTAATGTGACTCTGAATACAGATAATCTTACCCCTACTCCAACAAGTTTTCCCTAAAATTGTAAATTTTTTGTCTTTCTTCGCAAAAAATTAACTCAAAAACGCAAAATGTGTGTTGAATATGACAATGTTGCATGAATTTCATTACGATTTGGTAATTTAAAAGCCATTTGTTAACTTAAACTCAACATTGTGCCCGCAATTGATGAAAAATGGGAATTTTCAACATTTCAGATTTAGCCAAAGTTTACTGTTAACCCGTTATATATGGTAAATCTGGAGGATATATAGCTACAGATATGCCAATTAATTGTTCTGAGCGATACATGACTTGTCTTAAAAGAGTTTTCAGAATATCAAGGGGTGTTTAATGTGACTCTGACTACCCAAATAAATTTTCCCTAAAATTGAGATTTTTTTGTCTATGTTCGCATAAAAATAACAAGAACACGCAAAATGTGTGTTATATATGACATTGCTGCATTGATTACATCATGATTTGGTATTTTAACAGCCATTTGTTTGACTTAAACTCAATATTTGGCGCAAACTGATGAAAAATGAGAATTTTCTTTATTTCAGATTTGTCCAGAGTTCATTGTTCATTATATCGTCAAATCTGGAGTTCTAAGCGGTACATAAGTTGTCATAAGACATTATTTAGAAAAACTAGGGGTGTTTAATATAACTCTAAATACAGAAAATCTTACCCCTGCCCAACAAGTTTTCCCTATAAAATCATTTTTTACTATATTCGCATTAAAATAACCCAAACAGACAAAAGCTGAATTGCATATAAATAACTAAATACCGTAGTTACTGTGAATTTATTTTCTGCATATGCGCATTTCGACAACTTATGTCTCTTCAGTGCAGATAAAATCTAAACGTTGGAAGACCATAAACTCAAAGATGTTTAAAAACTGATAGAGAACAAATAACCAATATGATCTAAATGTAAAGCCAAAACCCAGCTAAGGACAGAGCTTTGCATGAGGGAGATATAAAAATGTTGCATGAATTCAATCATAGTTTTTTTAAGCCCCACTTGTCAGCCTAAACTCAATATTTTGTACAGAATTGATGAAAAATGGGAATTTTCGTCATTTCAGATTTGTTCAAAATTCATTTTTAAATAGTTATATGTGGCAAATCTGGGAGATTTTTCTGCAGATATGCCCATTCATTGTTCTAACCGATATATAAGTTATCTAAAAACAATGTTTAAGAGAACAAGAAGTGTTCAATGTGACTCTAAATACCGAAAACTGTACCCCTACCCCAAGAAAATGATGCTTAAAAATCCCCAGAATATGCCGGTCTGTACATACATATGAACAAAACATACTAATGTTTTACTTTTTAAAAAACAAAATGCATTTGATATATCGCAAAATGCAATTAAACGCCAAATAAGGGTAAAATTGTATATTTTGGGCGATTTTCGTGAAAAATGGGAATTTTTAGCATTTCGGAATTTTACAAAATTCAAAATGAATTGTTGTATAACTGCCCATAAACCACGCATATGATCTTATTTGTGATATATGGGAATTTCTGTATTTTGGTGTTTGAAATGATAAGCTATTGGACCTTTATACAATGTTGAAGCTTTTCAAGCTGAATAAAATGAAATAAATTGTGTTGAATATTTGTGGTAAGGGGTAATATGTTTGCAATTTATGAGACTGTAGTTAGTCTTTAATGTTTAAAAGCATATTTTCTAATGGCTTAGATATAATGAAAGGATTTCTAATCAACATTTTTAATATATATATCAATTTAATGAAGTATTTGCATCTCAAAGTCAAAACAGCAGAAATTCTGAAAAACGGAAAATTGTCATTTTGCATACAATTTCGAACAGAAGAGTCAAAAAGAGACCTCTTAAAAAGTTTAAATCTACCGAAATGATCTTTTGCAAGTCAGCTTTAGTGAAACACACACTAGAATTCAAATAAAACATTATTTATTATCATTTTGAGCCTGAATATTTCATATTTTCCCTTAATTTTTAGGGGGATAGGTGCTAATTTTGACATTTCTGAACCTACAATACTTCTGATACTATAATGTTTGCACACGATTTGTTGCAAACATATCATAAATCATTATTGCATCGGCAATTATAAAATGTATATTCAGATTTTTGAGACCATAAAGTCAGAAAGTCGAAAATTGTAACCACTAAAAATACTGAGGCTTCATTCCGTGTATGGCACTCGGTAGATGTCCTTTGTACTGGATTTGGCTTCCTATTTCGTTTTTTTTTGGTAATGAGTTCTTCTTTTCTGACAACTTTTGGATGATGGCTTTCCATATTATTTGATATTAATGCTGCTGATGAGAGTTTACTCCTTGAAACACGTGTACAGTATAACGAAATTTACTGTTTTTATGCATTATCGGTATTTTTGTATTGTGATGAAATCTAAAATTCCGAAAATTCCCATTTTTCAAAAAATTTATACCGAAAACCAAAATTTTATGGACTTTTTTGTTATTGTATCACTACTGATAAGTAAGGCAAAAAAAAATAATAAATAAAAAAAAAAAAAAAAAAGACTAGATCAAATGACGAGAGTTGTTTATCTAAAAGGAATTGACAGTCTAAAATTGTCATTTTCGCAATTTATTTGCAGGGGGAGAGGTACATTTTTTTGTATCCCCAGATCTTAAAAATGGCGTAAAGTGCCCAAAACTTGACTTCATTGTAAAGTATATTAAATTAGCTTTAATTTGGTACAAAAGTTCAGTACATATTACTCATCATTAAACAATTATGGAGCTTAAAAGATGAAACTTTGTTAAAACAAAAAAACAAGAATTGTGTGTGGTGTACTATAAAAGTGGCCCTATACTATCTATGCGTGCAGGTTATATTCGTGTTAACATGTTTTATTTTTTGAAGAGGGGATATAGGAGGACTGAAAAAAATCGGTCTAAATGGGAAGTGGGGGTACACGGAAAGTGATTTCAGCACATGGCCTGGAGGCCCGACCCATTTATTCCATAGGGAGGAGGGCGGAACCCAATCAAAAAAAAAAAAAAAAAAACCCTATGAATTTTAAAAGTTTAAGAGGGGGACTGGCACCCATCCACCATATGGTTCCGCAACTGGGTTATATAGCAGTGATTCTTGCAATAAGAATCATAATAATGGAAACTTGAATCAAAAGGTTATGCTATTTTTTGGCATGACGATGATACATGCATGACAGGAAATTGTTACACTGTCGATGAAACAGGTCTCACTTCTTGCAAACTTCATGTGTCCTAGTCAATGTATCGTCGATGTGGATTGTCGCTGGAATGTAAGAGATAAACAAATGCTATGGAAGTATAGCAAGTCGGATTCATGTAAATGTGTGAATAAAATCAAAAGTGGCATTACAGTTATGGTAATAGACCATATCCGAGTTCTGGTATTCAGATTCACCAGCTGTTGTTTGTCCGCCCTACGTCACAAACGTGTCCGCCCCATGTGACCAACATCATGACGTTTTAGGCTCTATGACGTGACGTTTTCTATACTGTGACGTATTTAAACGTAGTCTGGTAAGTCCTAATACAATAGGTCGGATATGGTCTATTGTCGTTTAGAAAATGGTCTAATATGAGTTACAGTCATATTGTCAAGTCAAACGTCAGTCTTGACAAGTTTCCGTCTTCAATAAACGAATAAGAATACAAGTGATGTAAAACGAAGTGAGTTGTTTATATAATGTCTCGTATTCTTCTTCTGCTTAAACAATTTGAATAAAAAAATTATAGAGCAATTCCTTATTCTACATTTCACATGATCATTGTATTAGATAACAACCGGTAATGAAATTCAGGAATTTATAATCAATATGCAAGAAAGAACAATACAATGCATCTTCTAGGCACTGAATTTCTGATAAACAAAGTCAAGATGGAATGGATTGCATGACTGTGATTTTTACTTTGGTCATGTTAATTCACACATTTACTTGATAAATAACAGGAGACTTTACTCTGTCTGCAATCTTGACCTCACTCTTCATGAAATTCATCGTACTTTTTGATACCCCCTGTACTTTGAAAAGCTTGTACGTAGTAGTTAAAGTATGTTTCAGAATAATTAATTGATTAAAGTGCTTCGTAACAAAAGGCGTAGTGAAGACGCCTGAGCGCAGCGCGAAGGCATTTTAACCACCCCTTTTCTTAGGAAGCACTTTAAGTCAATTAACTACTCTGAAACATACATTTTACCTTAAAAAATTATTCACCAAAAATATATTTTCTTACATCTGTCAGTTAACTTGCGATGGAAGTCGTTTGCTCACCTTGATATTTCAGAAAGGTAGCGCAGGTTCGATCCTTGGACCGGGAAATTTTTCCAACATGAAACTTAAACTTCATCTAATATTTAGGTGAAACATAACAGAAGGTCAAAGTTAGGCATACGACATATGAATGAATATGCATAAAAATTAATGAGATAGAAGTACTTTATTCGAGGTAAATAATTCGGGGTAACTAAATAATTTGAGGTAAAATTATCAGTTGAAGTGCTTCGAAATCGGGAGAATCAAAACAAAAACAAAATGAAGATGGAATAGTGAACGGCATTTACAAGAATTAAAGTGACTTGAATAACAAAACAAATTATCATAATAGGTCTTTAAATTAAGGAAAATATTCAATTGTCGTTGAAAACGATTTGCTTGCTCTATGTTCAGTAACAAAGATGTGTCCAGTGGAAGGCGAGGCCATATGATATCGTGATCATGGATGCAGTTGTAAAGATAATGTAAGTTTGCATTTTTAACTCAATTTTACTGACTTAAAATGCTTGCAAGCTTCTTAAACGAACGGATAAAAATCAATAGTTTATGTTTTTTTCGCTAAATTTTTTTAATTTCCTTTCTGCTTATTTTCTTCGTATGTACGTTTTGTATATGTCTGTATACATCTGTAACTACTGGATATGATTTGGTTGTCATAAAATTGTGTTGTCTTGGATTGCAATGACAAAAAGATAAAAAAGTGTGGAAAGAAAGTTGATTGATTGATAGATGTTAGAGCTTAAAATGAAAAAAATAAATTGCGTTGTACATGTTAGTAAATCAATAGTCCCGCTACAGACATTATATAGGAATGTCTGAATGCGGTCTAATCAATGATATAAGTACTTTTTTATTTAAATATACTATATACTGATAAAGGTTTAGAGTGCAAAATTGCTGTAAGCTCTTCATTGGTGCGAAAGAGTACTATTTACAGAATATATTGTTGAAGCTGACTTACATTTTTATATTCTATATCTATGCATGCAATGTTTTTTAAATTGTTTTTTTTAACTGTTCGCAGCTAAGTAATGGATTACTTAAGCTTTTAAAGTATTTTAGGGAATATCCGTCAATAAACCAATATAAACAACCTTGCACGTATATTAAAGTACAATCAATGCTAGAAACGAAAGAAGATTGTCCTTTTTTGAAATGAAAATTCCAAAGACAGTTCATAACATGATATTTCAGCTCTTTCCAAATGTAGTGCATCTGCAAGAGCGGTATCTTGATCTTAGCAAGTCATACCATTATCGTGTAAATACTTAGCTAGGACAGTCTTCATAGAAACTTAAATTATTCAGAATATACATTCATCATGTTATCATCAGATGACTGTGTAATGACAATTGAATTGCAGATTTATCTTGACAATCAATATTTAAAACTGCGCATCAGTTCCTTATTTCAAATCTGTTCATCTTATTTTTAGTTCTACCATAATGCTCCCAACCTTTTTCTGCATTTGTTATGGAATTACATCATCTGAAATTCAAATAACTTTTTACAGCTTTGTGAAAAAAGTATGGGACAATTACTTGATAAGCTTTTGAAATGGTAACCGTTACAAAATCATTATACTAAAGAAAAACACAATATCTCCATTTCTTTACTATTTGATCATTCATCCTGACAACTAGTCATGACTTTATAATATCTTTCTTCATTCATTTGGTATGAAAGATGTTTATTATGTCTTGAATAATTAAAAAAAACCATATATACAAAATGAGTTAAGCCCTAACTACCGCATCAATTATCAACTCGTCCATCTGCATTCGTTATTCGCATATACATATTGGAAACAGCCTATACAACACGCATGTAGCGACTGCAAATAAATAATTGAATCTTTGTACCCATATTTTCATGATAAACTGCCCGAGACAAAACAGATTTCTAAAAAAAACAGACCACAGAATGTTAACTGGTAACAATTGATTCAACTTGAAGGAAAGAGAGGTATATGACCGTAAAAAAGCAAATTACCGAGTTGTCTGTAATCAAAGAAATTCGAAGCTCTGTAATGATTTTTATGAGAGTTTTGAGCATGGTAAGTAATACAGTTATTACAGAAGAAGCTCTGTAAAGATTTTTATGAGAGTTTTGAGCATGGTAAGTAATACAGTTATTACAGAAGAAGAGACATTAATCTTAATAAAACATTTAAACACAATTTAAATTGACCATGAACGACATAAGCGATAAAACATTAGTTGAGAGACCAGGTCCACGTTCAGCATTCGTTAAACGGCAAATATACGTACGGAAGTCAAATGACTTTGTAATATTTCCTTGAGGTTGAAGATTTTATAGCAAGATAATGTGAAAAATTCTACTGTTCGTTCTGTCATGTTTTGCTTAAGAAGGAGCTTTTATTATTTCGGCAACAGTCGAGAAGCAAAAGCAAAAATTAAAAGCTCCAAGAAGGGAACAAAAACACAAATAGAAAAAATGCAAGCATATTACATACTTTTGTCTGATAACCTAGAGAAATGAATGTCAGAAAGTATAGTGACCCTGGCAACCACATAGCTTTACAGTTGCAAAAGGCCTTGGATGTAATTTTTCTGAACATTTTATAATCCGATTGTTGCTATGTAAAAATTAAAAAAAGTGGGCTTTCACAATTTCAGAAAATCTACCACTTTGGAATCAAACGAATATGACTAAATTGTCAAAAAGTTATGCTGTCTTGAATTGTAATGACAAGAAGAGCGAAAGTGTGGTAGTAGGTCCGGGGTATCCCAAAAATTTTCCGTGCAATCAATTTTCTTTAAATTTGTAATATGGAACAAATATGTACTAATATATTTGTAGAGAAAGTTCTGAAAACTTTCACCTTATGATTTTTAGTTCACAGAAACACCCCTATCCTAGGAGTATTAAATTCTGTTCAGTAATCACCATGAAGTGTACACTTCTGTACTGTAGATGTATAAGAGTTAATTTGGAATAAAATGACAATATAAATTGCCAAACTTCTTCATTGAAACTTGTAGATAATGAAGAGCATAGATATAGCGTTGCTCGATAATTAGCAATGAATTCCGCTCAATCCGGTGCTAGAGGCCGTCTTGAACTTACTATGAGGTACAAGCAAAGCTCATTTTTGAAGGCCTCATGGTGACTTCAAGGCGAAGAACAACAATAAAAGCGTTGTTCCATTGCTTTGTTTTACAATGTATTTGTAGAGACTTTGTCTCATGTACATTTACTCCATATCCCTTCATTGTTTATTGTAGACCTAAATATGAGAGAATAATGATAATAAGCATGCATTAAGCCACAGCAGGTTTGCGCCTGTCCTAAGTCAGGAATTTATTAAGCCTTTGTGTGTCTTGTCCTTTTTCTAGTTAGTTTACTTTATGTCTATAGGAGTCTAGGATTAGTTTATTTCGCTGGACTTGATTGCTCTTTGTTCAGGGGCCGACTCCGACCTGCCGTTGGGTGTGGGGTTTTCTCACCTTATGGTGGCTTTGAGTTGTTATTACTCCCCTTTGGGTCGTTGTCTGTTTGACACATTCCCCGTTTCCCTTCTTTTTTCTATTAAGAGTTGATTTACAGTAAAAAAAAAAAAAGAAAAAAAAACATTGTTGAAAACACAGCTTCATTCAAATTCTTCTAGATGAAAATCATCGCCAAAAACTGGGAAATAAAAGGTCCTTACACATATGACTTTTTATCAAAATTTTATAAAAATTCACCGTACCGATTTTACACAATATTAGGAAAAGTGCCTAAAAAGTCTTAATATTCGTTAATTCTGTACGTCAAGCAGAAAAAATTACCTTCCTTTCCAAAAATCTGACGTTCAATTATTTCTATATTTTTAAGATGCCATTCAAAACCTCAATATTTAAATGCCACTTTGAATTATTTTATGAAAGGAGTGCAGTTTCATTATAACAAGAACATTTAATATCTATTGACCGACTACGTACATTGAAGGATAGCTCTTACGAATGTTTGAATCCTGTATTATCAAAGATTAAAAGTACTTTTTTATTTCAGTACATGTATTTTAAATATTGATGAAAGTTTAGAATGCAAAAGTGCTGTTAGCTCTTCATTGATTTCAATGAGTACTATTTTTGTTCCTATCGTTTTTTATATCTTTGTCTCTTGTTTTCACTATTGTTTTTCTTGTGCTGTTCGCTTGTAAATTGTGCCATGTGATTGTAGTTCCTGGCCATTGTAGGTGTTAACTGATATCCTGTTTTTGTAAATATATTTATAGAACACATTGTTGAAGCTGACGCTATGTTTACTCAGATACTTTGTTGATGATTGTAGGCATCTAAGTAATGTTAGTTACTTAGCTGTTTTTATATCTCTAATGAATATGCGTCAATCAACCAATATAAACAATCTTTATAAAATTAAGTTACAATCATAGCTAGAAACAAAAGCAGTTGAGCTTTTGTTGAAATGAATATTTTTGAAAAACATTGTAAACATCGGTGAATGTTAAAGTTGTTCTGTTTTATAATTGATGAAATGTTATCAAAAAATCTTTTATGCGTGCTGTATGACCTAAAAGCTAATATGTGCTGGTAGCTCAAACAAAGGATGCTGTTTATGTAATCCTTTTTTTTCCATAAAGTAGGCTAAAAATACAAAATCACTCATTCAAGCAACAATAATATGAAAAGAAAAAATATGTGAAGAAATTTGATTATGAAGTTCTATCTTGGATATAAATTCGCCAGAACTTCATGTTAATGGTATCGATGACATACAGAAAAAAATTTTCTCCACATTTTCGAAGGAAAGTTTTTTGGATTTTTGTCGATGGCTTCGTCGGTCCATCACGCTTTCCTTCCACGCGCTTTGAACAGAGGATAGCTCTTACGAATGTTTGAATCCTGTATTATCAAAGATTAAAAGTACTTTTTTATTTCAGTACATGTATTTTAAATATTGATGAAAGTTTAGAATGCAAACTGCGTAAGAGTTATTTTGTTTTGTTGCATTTTAAATGCTGTATATGCACTTATATAACTTTCGGATTTGATATTGGTCTTATGCAAACAAAAGGCCCAAGATGTCATTTGGAAACGTAAACTCATACACTCTTTGATTAAGGGGTTTATTGTTGTATTTATTTTGTAGATGCGCAAAAGGCTTTTACAAATTTTTATTCTGGTTCCAGTGTCGCATAGCCGTTTCCCCAATGTCGTCAGTCTTTCAGGGGAAAGTCTGGATTGATCCTTATTTTCTCCAGGAGTATTAGCACGTTCCAGCTTTTCCCCTTCAACTTAGATGAAATCTATCCTACTGGCTATCATTGATATCAGTTAAAACACAATCTAAAGTACCACTAACTGGTCGCCACCTTATCCCTTTCCCAATCAAATCATATACTTGCTGTTCGTATAGTTAATTCTATGTGCTTTTCTTTACTACGATTATTCGCTTAAGACTGAAGGTTCGGTTCTCAGTTACTTTGACTCCTCTTGGCGAAATATTCAAAACTGAACTTAGTATTAATTTCTACGGTAGCTAATAAAATTGGTTGAAAATCGCATTATTCCTTTTATTAGAATACAGCGTGAAGGCTACATACAAAACATTAAAAAACGACAGACAAAAAAGAAATCAATGTTATTCCTGAAATATTTTTTCAAACAACTCGTGGAATAAAGCGTAAAAGATTTAGGAGAAAATTCTGAGCTAACAAATCGTTGATATCCAAATTAAAGGGGGATTTTAACATAGTGGAAAACTGCATTTTGTACACGTTTTGCAGTTTTTCTGGGGAAAATTGCTCTGATCCAAAATTTCCTAGTGATAACATATGACCGATCCAGTTTTCCCCTGAAGGAGGGAGGAAAATAGCTATATAATACCGGCTTTAGTAGTTTACATTAAAATGCTGAGAACGTGTAATGTTTTGAAATTTTCCCTTACAGTATTTTATTCTAGTTATTGTTTGGTAAAACCAAATTTCTCAACACTAAGATCTAGAAATATAAGTTGTAATTCTAATTTTGAATAATTTCCCGAAAAAAGTCTTTTGAATTTTACCTAGTAGTCATATTTTTAAAACATGTTATTTTAAGAAAAAAATATCACTGATATGATCTCTTTATTCCAGTTTGGTAAATTTCTTTAAATTGTCAAAGAACGCTTTTTGAATTTATACACAGTAAAAAATGCATGCCCCCTTCACATACACGATGTTTTCTTACAAATCCGTACGATTCTCTAACATTTACTATATTCGTAAAACTAACTCGAATGATTGCGAATAAAAGACGTATACGAATGAATTGCGATTTCTTCACGATGAGTTGCGAATATAAACGATCAATTAACGATTTTAAAAAAAAATAAATGCGATACTGTTAGGATAAAACATTACAAATCATTGCGAATACATGGGATTGATATACGACTGCATACGAGTCTTGCGTTCACAATACGAATTATTGCGATTTGATCCTTGCTTTTGCGGATAATAAACGGATATATTTGAGATAAATTAACGATTTTTTACGAATATTTGAGATTAAGTTACGAGTGTTTTACGAACGGTAATATTTTTTCTTTGAGGGTAACATTTATTCATATAAATTTTACACTATTTAACTTTATTCAGTCTTAAAATACACTCTTAAGGAGATGAGATATGTCATAATATTAAAAAAACTTAATATTGTACAAAACAATCTTCGACTATTTCTCCTACGGGCACAGAGAAAAAAGAGAAAGTTAGCATAATCTTAACCTTTCTATCCTACTTTTAGAAGGGCACGACACACGTCATTGGAATGCCGACACAATTTTATTATCACATCGTTGAAGTTCGTAAAATACTCGCATTTAATTGGATAGCTCTGTCATAGTATTCGTATAAATTTTGCGTCTCGAAGCACTTAAATCATTGTTACCAGTAAATATAACATCCCGTTTTTCTTCAGAATTCTGCTTTTGTTTATAGGCATTTTATCATGAAAATTTCAGTTCAATAATTTGGTACAAAGATTCAATTGTTTTGTAATCTCCACATGCGTGTTGTATCGGCTTTATCCAGGATGCATCGGCGGATAACGAATGCAGATGGACGAACTATTTGTTAAGACTTAACTCATTTTTGTATATATGTTTGTGAATTATTCAAGTCATGATAAACACCTTTCACTGGAAATAAAGATAGAAGAAATATATTATTAAGTCATGAATAGTTATTAGGATGAGTGATCAAATAGTATAGAAATGTAGATATTGTTTTTTTTATTTAGTACATTGATTTATTAATGGTTAGTACTCCAAAAGCTTATCTAATTGTCGCGTTTCTTTCCACAAAGTTGTAAAAAGTGAATTCATTTCAGATGGTAAAAATCCATAACAATTGTGAAAAAAGTTGGAAACATTATAGAGGGACATAAAACAAGATGATCAGATTCGATATGAGGAACTGATGCACAGTTTCAAATATTGATTGTCAAGATTTATCTGCATTTTAATTGTCATTACACAGTCATTTGCTAATAACATGATGAATTTATATTCAGATTAATGTCAATTTCTATGAAGACTGTCCCAAGTATTTACAGAATTATCTTATGACTTGCTCAGATCAAGCACAAATTACTGTTTTTTCAATGAACTACAGTTGTAAAAGTGACGTATCATGTTTGTGAATTGCGTCTTGAATTTTGGAACTTTATTTTGTTTCTCTCTGGCAGGTAAGTTTATCCTTAAACTTCATAATTTTTCTTAACTACATGTATATTGAAAACAGGATATGGAGTAAATGCACATTAGACAAAGTCTTTACAATTATTGTTCTGTTCTCTTTGCATCTTTGATGAAGGGTTTAAGGATTTCAAAAGTCATATCAATTAAAAAAAAAACAAAAAAAAAACAAAGAAGAACAGTTTCATCAAGTGTACAATAATGTCATCAGATTTTTTTTTACAATTAGATTTTTTTTGGAACTTTACCAAAAAATTCAACATACTTTAGAAAAGCAATGAAATCAAAGTCCAAAGTAAGAATAGCAGCTGCACATTGTCGTTTTATGAGTTAAAATCTCTATAAAGGAGAATTTTTCATGTACTGGTGAAGCATATCGTATTAACTGAAAATCAGATTAACAAGTAACTGAAACAATGGATCGTTAAAGGTGGTGTAGGATACCAAAAGATAAATGGCAGTCGAATAGATCGATAGACCGAAGGAAGGGCGCCTCAATTTTTATAGCACTATAAGTAAAAATAAAACGAATACCGAAACAAAACGGAAAGGGGGGGGGGGGGTAAAGCACAAATAAAATATAAAAAAAAGAAAAGAAAAGACGGTAAATCATATTTAACACTAATTGAGACAACAAGTCAAAGACAAAACTAATAAACAAACATGTATAAGAATGCCAAAAGGACTAAAGTACTGGCAGTGTGAACCCGTACGAATAACTAAATTCCGGAATAACTGTTAATTTGGTTTCTGCATATGCGCATTTCGACAACTTTTGTCCTTTCAGTGCAGATAAAATCTAAACTTTTGGAAGACCATCAATTCAAAGATATTTAAAACTGATAGAGAACCGATAACCAAAGTGATCAGATTTAAAGCAAAAATTAGCTAAGGACAGAGCAGAAATTAGAGGTTTCCTTCAAGAAAGGTGTCACACATAAAACAGAGGGGCGGCACGTATTCTTATGAAACGCTTTTATCCATTTTTGTTGTTTTTTTAAAAAAAATTTACAACATTGTATACAAATATAAAGAAGTCAGCCAAATGTTTTGGCACGTGTGGTGCTTGAGATATTTCTTAAGAAAAAGAAAGGAAATGGGGTAAATGTCAAGGAGACAACATCCCATATCCAGGTTAAAACGACCAAAAACAAAACATCTAGGGATCACCATATGGTCTTCAACACAGTNAAGAAACTAAAATTTTATAAGAAGACAAGGACAAGCCAATGACCAACATATTCCTGACTTGGGACAGGCGCAAAAATTGCGGTGGGGTTAAACTCGTTTTCTTGGATCCAAACCCTCCCCCTATGTGTGGTGAATGGCTAAAAATAAATACACAAAAAGACTCACAGTAAAAATCAAACTAGAAAAAAGTTTATTTAGATGTTTTCTTTGTAAATACATTGATTTTTTCCAGTATTGTGTTCGTAGTTTTCAATACACTGTCTTCCGGAAATATATGAGCGACAATAAATTTTTTTATGAGAGTGTTACTTCCCTTTATGAAAATGCACATTTTCATATTATTTGTTTTTATTGGTTTATATTTATTTTAACACTTTTATTTTTCAGTACCTTATAAATTTGAATCTATTCTTACAATCGAGTTTTCACAAGTGCCTCAATTTTCTGATAAATTCGTTTCATCTGGAATACTATGGAATAAAGGAGTGAGAAATATATTCCGGTGTGCAATCGAGTGTCATCATGACGTCAACTGTGTATCGTATTTTTATGAGAGTAAAACGTGTAATGGATATGGTACCAACACACCCATTGCAGGAGATGTCATTCCTGACAAAGACAACAAATTTTACATCAGACGTGGGATATCTATAGAAGGTATGTGTAACAGCTTTGGTCAATTTCTCTTTTCCACAGGAAGTTAGTAATCCCGAGACACTCTTGACATAAAAAGGGCTGTTAGTAGTTATGTCCTTTCTCTTATATTAGTGTTGTGCACAGAAGTTTTTAGATTGCATATGGATTAAAAACTTTTTTGACGTAAAAGAGGCAAAATTAAAGGGTGTATGTTAATCATCATGTTATTTTACATATTGTCTGCTTAATTTTTATACATTTGCGGCTAAATGACAAGATGGTAGCCTAATTTGCAAAACATACAGTAAAACAAGCAGTGTGTGCATCGAATAGCTGTGTGCGTAAGTTGCAACTGTGTGCGAGAAAGTATTTAATAAGGTCTTAAACATCCATTAATTGGACTGTGCATTTCCCAATATCGGCTTAAATATTACATAAAAGCATGTTTTTTTAAATTTGCCTCCTGCTTCAGCTTTCCTTTTTATATTTTAATGCGTTTAATTTCCTCTCCCTTTCCTTCCCCTTAATCTTTGAAGTATAACATATAAAATATTCAATGCTAAAGTGATCTCATGTCAGCGAATTTTCAGTATTTTGTTTATGTTTGTCGTTTGTCATTTTATTGTTTTTCTTGTGCAGTTCCCTGGTGGATTGTGGCATGTGATTGTAATGTTCGGCCATTGTAATCTTTCCTTTATTACTTAAGTTCTAAAAATTACTGAAGTGAATATATATTTTAATATTATTTTCAAAAAGAGTAGTTTTTTTAAATTCCAAGGCAAGTTGGTTGAAGCTGCTTCTGTGAAATTCAGAATGGGATCTACGGTCAGCTTCAATTTTGTAGTCTCCGAATTATTGCTTAGTAGGCCCTACAGAAAATAAGCAACCCCGCCCGAAAGACGGGATATGCCAGCGCGGGAAGGTCAAAGAAGATGGGATTGGGCCATAGGCCTTCCAGAAGGTGTACAAATCGTATGGGGGTTGAATGACCATACATAAACAATCGGGCATGGTGTGGGACTAATTTTTTGGAACTTTGTCGTATCTCATACAATAAAATGTTGATCGAAATATATTTGATTTTGCATTAATTCATTGATTGATAGTATCTTTGATTTGTTATTTCTGAATGACAATGTAGTGTGTAGTTTGAGCCGAAGTAGCTCATTTAGCTAGGTTCTGTTTATCCTTGTTTTTTTATTGATAATATCTTTGATGTGTTATTTCTCAATGACAATGTAGTGTGTAGTTTGAGCCGAAGTAGCTCATTTTGCTAGGTTCTGTTTATCCTTGTTTTTTTATTGAGTCGAAGCAATTTATTTTCTTACCTTTTTCATTGATTGGTTGTAATTTCCGACTTTGTTCTGTTTTGTTTTGATCAAGTTTTATGTTTCTGTGATATTTTGCGTTTTGTTTTGTATATACCCAAAACAAAACTGTTCGGAGTAATGGATTCCTGAGACATATTAGAGGTTAAATGTAAATTCTTGCAACCTTCGACAAAGAAGCGACGTGTTGTATCAAAATGAGGATTCTGTTTCATCAAGGGATCTGCAGGGCATTTCTACTGTACTACAATTATCTAATGACAGAATCGACAGCGACCAAGATGATTCATTCCACTGGAAACTGAGAAGAATCATTGAAAAACAAAATTTACCTGATGCAGAACTTCAATGTCACAGTGTGTGCTATAAAATTTTTACCAAGCAATTGAAAAAGGTCAAATCAAAATGCACGAGCAATATATCGTCAATGGTCTCGCATGGACAAAAGAAAAATATACCTGTTGGTGCTTCTATTAGATATTCTGATGCAAACTTTGACTGGAAGTCTATGTGTTTATTCAGTACAATCTCTGGCATTGTGGCTATAAACAGAGACCCCATAAGTAAAACTATAAACCGGTTGTTTTATAAAATGTATGTGCAAGTGCTGAAAGTTGCTGCGATTGGGTCCTTATCAGATGGATCTGATTTGGTTGCTGTTGGTGCTCAGTACCACTGCAAATGTCACCAAGCATATGTATCCGAGAGAAGCATCAAATCAAAATATTGTGACAAATATCTCCATACGGAGTCGATCCACACCAAGCATGCCAAGAAGTATTTTACAAATCAGATTCTAAAATTGATGAACCATTATTCCAAGAAGGCGCGGTGTTTGAACTTCAAAAACTTCTTGATAAATATAAACAATATTTTAATATTTTCATTAGGATGGTGTCGATAGTCCAGGTTATCCATCTCAACGACTAAATGAAAAGCTAAAAAAACATTATTGGGATAGAGTCCTATTCAAAGCACAGACTAGTAGTAGCAAGAGTGTCATACTCATGGCAAATACAGCAAATGAAACGCTTATTTCCACTGTCGTATTCCAAGCACAGGGTTGCCTACCAAATAAATGTGAGCTTTATCGGACAACGTCAAAATCCGTGTTCTTTTTGAGGCCACGATTATCAAAGATGTTCCTAACATAGAATTATAGTCTAGCAGTGATAGTGAAGAAGCGGATACATGAATGATAATTCATGCCTCAGCTGCTGCATCATTTGGATTTCAACGCATTATTGCTCATTCGCCTTACACTGATGTTCTCGTTGTCCTTGTTCGCTTTAGTTTTGATATTGATATTGGGATTTGGTTGCATTTGTCTAAAGGTTGGCGAAGTTACCAGCCCATATAATTGTGGGTATGTTCTGCCTGCCTTCCATGCTATTACTGGTTTCGATTCAACAAGTTGCCTTGCAAAACAAGGAAAGGTCATATCTTGGGAACTGTTCTAATTAAATCTATCGAGCTGTCTATACTTCCCTTAGATGAGATCACAGATAATTTGGAACAGTATGTCCTGCGTATTTGCAACGGATCTCCAACGAGTGCAAGTTGAAACCAAATGCGGTATAAAGTATTTGCAAAAGGGGTCAAAGAATGAGCTTTTTCCCAACACAGAACGCTGTTTTGCAGCACTTCAAACGAGAAGAATACCAAAACTTTAATTTGGCTATCTTTGTTGCAGCCAAATCCTGCAATACCAAATCCAGATGGTTGAGGGTGGAGAAAAAATGTACCGGTAGGAAAAGCCACCTGGAGAGAAAATCAACAGTACAGAAGAGGTCATTGGTACCTTAGGCAATAAGGTTGAGGATTGAGGAGGAAGTGATGATGAAACCCATACTTATGACGCTTGACCCAATGCCTAAAAAATCACAGAAATGGTCAAGTGTGGTTTCAAAACCTCAAATTGTGCACTTCTGTGTTCTGTGCAGCAACTGAATTACGTTGTACTAAAGCTTGTTTGTGTGAAGCTGGCGAGAATTGTCACAACATTTACCAGCACAATAGTGTCGGTGGTAACAATTTTTCTTCTAATGAAGAATCAGACAAAGAAAATGATCCAAACTAGCATGATTTATGTTTCGCAGTAACGGGTTGATGTATTTGTAAATATTGGTTTATTGCGATCCTATGGTTATTTTGTACATATGTGCATAGTTTTCCGTTATTATCTCCCTTGTGGACTGTCACCCAGACATAATGCGGGAGCTTTAGGTTCCCTTTAACCATATAGACTGATTACGATTGAATTTAACCTTCAAGTAGATATAATCATGTCACTGAGGTCGCGCATTATAGGACAGACATTTTTTACCATGTACATAGTTCTCTTTGTTTTTGTATCTTGTGTTTGATTTTACGTATTTAAGGATGTAGTAAGGTGAGGCTTTTGCAATTTGTAAAAGTCATTCGGATTTTTCTGATTTTATCCATTATTACTATGTAAAATATTTTGCCCCATTACACCTAATTTTCTAGTCACCAAAGTATTCAGAAGCTCATTTTAAGTCAGTAAGCAAAATATAATTGGATTGTAGATTTTTCTTCCATGTAAAACAAATCAATATTGTGTCCATGCTATACTAATGTAAAAGTCCAAGAGTGCTTTTCCCACCATTTTTTAAAATGCGAAATATCTTGAAAACAAGGTCCATAACCTATCAATATTTTTAGCTATCTTTATTCCCTTAACAATGCTCTTTCCATTAAGGATATCAATTTATAATCGTAGATTTATTTAATTTCACCTTATTACATCCTTAAATCAGGTTTTTTTGCTTTGTTTAAGTTTGTTTAATTTTTGTTTTGTATAATTTGGCAATACAGTCACTTGTATTAACGTACATTGCATTAAAAAGTTAAAAAACAACACCAGATTTTGGTCTATTTGCTTTGAATGAGCTTAAAACGCGTCACGAGCTCACTTCCGGTTGTCATAGATACAAAAATATAGTACTTATGTATAGGTGAATCCTTTCCTTAAACGTATAACATGTTATAAGAACATGATTTTTGTTTCTGTTTAAATTATATAAGGTTATCAACTGTGAGGTAATTTTTCTGAAATCATGGGCACCAATTTAAAAATGGCGCTTCCGAAACCTTTGCACGGGAAATTGGAAAATCACCTGATGGTTTCATTTACTAGATATGTATATCGTCCCTGTGAGACCTACAAAGGTAGTCAAGGACGTTAAAAACACCTCCCAGTCAGTAAGATATGTATAAATATCTGTTGCAACAAAAAAAATTGCTGTTATACCGATGAGTACAGCGAACTCATTTCCTACTACAGATATGCTGTTCGGTCCGAGGACTATATCAGATCCCGGTGATAAAATTTGAAATTTCGGTCCAAACTGTGATTCAAAATTGTTTTTTTTTTACTTAATACCAGGATGAACATTACCTTTCAATACCTTTTACTGTCTACAATCTTTCAATGAACCCACAATTTTTTTTTTAAATATCCGTACCAAGTAAGGCCCATTAGGGTGGAGATTTTTTAAACAGTATTTGCTTCTTGGACCTTGGCTCTTGACAATTCTGTTGGATAATTTTGTCATTATTTCCTGTCAAAGACAAAAGTACATAATTCCAATTGCTGTTGCAGCGTCCCATTTCATTGGTCAACGTCACGAATAACAGTTATTTTATCGATAAACGCTTCTTGCCCATTAATACGCTCCGAGGAAAATAATGCTGTATATTGTGATGTCAAATTCAATGAAAACATTGATTTAATTTCAAAGGATTGGAATTTTAAGAAATAAAAGTAATTTTGGAGGAGTTTATGGATGTGTAAACGCAGCCTTTCACCCACAAACTTTGCATAAAGTCCTTCGGCTCTGTTTAGTTTGTGAGTGAGTCGGCCGCGTTTACACATCGATAAACCCCTCCAAAATGACTTTTATTCCTATAATAAATGAAGGTTCAGAGGCATGATGTAAATGGAAATAATAATAACAAAATTACCAAACAGCGTTGTCAAGAGCCAAAGTTTATGTTACAAAAAAGTCAAATCAGGCGGAAAATTACCGACCGCAATGGCCCTGACTTGGTACAGGTATTTCAAAAGAAATGGCGGCTTAAACCGGTTTTATGACATGTCAAACCTCCCCTTCCATTCCGGTAGTGTCCGGTAGCAACTCAGTAGCAATTGCTAAAGGTCGTAGACAGTTAAAAGAAATGATCAGAACGAGAAAACAAAAGAATAATGATATGTAACATATCTATCAAAGACTAAACACATTCGCAGAGTGAAATACATGACGTATCATGACAGGATTTCCTGGAAAGATATTTTAGTGATATTTGCTTTGGGACTAACACTAAAAAAATGAAATTATTCACTTGTTAAGGATGTAGTAACGTGAGGTTTTTGAAATTCATCAAAATCAATCGGATTTCTCGGATTTTTCTCATTATTACTATGTAATATATTTTGCCCCATTACACCCCATTTTCTAGTCATCGAAGGCTTCAGTAACTCATTTAAGGTCAGTAAGCAAGATTTCATTCGATTGTAGATTTTCCTTCCATGGGAAAGAAATCAATATGTCCATGTTATACTAAGGTAAAAGTCCAAGAGAGCCTTTTCCCGCCATTTTTAGAAATGTGAAATATCTTGAAAACAAGGTCTATAATCTATCAATATTTTTAGCTTAAGGATGTAGTAAGGTGAAATTTTATAAATCTACGATTTTAAATTGATACCCTAAATGGAAAGAGCATTTTTAAAGAAATAAAGTAGGCTAAAAATATTGATCGGTTATGGGCCTTGTTGTCAAGATATTTCACATTTTAAAAAATGGCGGGAAAGACTCTCTTGGACTTTTACCTTAGTAAAGCATGGACACAATATTGATTTGTTTCACATGGAAGGAAAATCTGCAATCTAATAAAATCTTGCTTACTGACTTAAAATGAGCTTCTGAAGACTTTGATGACTAGAAAATTGGTTGTAATGGGGCAAAATATTTTACATAGTGATACTGGATAAAATCAGAGAAATCCGAATGACTTTTACACATTGCAGAAACCTCACCTTACTACATTCTTAATTTGTACCTTGACTAACGTCCTTTCCAATTATGACATCAATTCAAAATCTTAGATTTATCTAATTTCACCTTACTACATCCTCAAAATAGAACCTTTGGATACAAACAACTAATAATGAATTAATCTTCTTCAAATTCATAAATTTCTCGGTATCCAAATTCGACCTTTTATTAAATTGCGATACCATCACTTCAAATCTCACGAAGCGGATATGGAAACATTTATCCTTTTCTTTACAGAACAATTCAACAGTTGTATTATGAAAGAGCTATACCCATTACAGATATTGTAATATGAAAGAGAAATGTTATCACAGACATAACAGATAATACAAATAATTACACAACATACCACCTACAGGTTTGAGTAATCGGTAATTGATTTCAGAGGAACTTGGTGGCATTAACGAATGTACGGTTGTCAGTATCATAGGTATACTGAGCAGAACAAATTGAGCAACACAGTCTGTACTGCTTCAAAGTAGCATATGTATATTCAGTATCATTTAAGCGATGGTCTATATTGCTGGTATAGAAATACAAAAAAATACCAAAGTTGTGTAAAAAGCAGTACTACATTTTATTTTATGCTGTATGTATTTGAACGAGTAACCTCTCATCAGCAGATTTATAATCAAATAATATGGGAAGCCATAATCCAAAAGTAGTTAAAAATGAGCACTCCTTACAAAAAAAAAAAAAAAAAAAAAAAAAAAAAAAATCGGAATAGGAAGCCCAATTCCACGAGTGTCATACACGGAATGAAGCCTCAGTATTTTTATGGGGTTAGAATTTTTATAAAAACTGTAAATTTCTATTAAACGCAAGGTAATTCTCTCATGTCAGACAAATCTGACTATTAGCCGAAAAAAGAGATGAATAGTATCATACATCGTAAATTTATATATACTATAGTTACCTAGTCAAAGACAAAATAATATTAATTCTAATATGGGGTATGATTTATCTATATAAATATATAGATGGTATATTACTAATATAATATATATCTAGTTAATAGTATAATACCAATATTACACATATAGCACATACTGTAATTTCCTTATTATAATCAGAATAATTCATAGTCTTTCATATAATGTAGACACTAACATGGTCTCTCGTTGTGTTTGCTTATTTTACCCCTCGCTAACACTTGGTATAAATAATTGCGAAAACAAGTCGAGTCCGTATTAAAATGCACACACTCTACAGCAGTCATGAATTATCTTTATTATCTGCTGACTTTATCTTGTTGAGTATAAACTGAATTGACTCAATATCTGAGAAATGAAGTGTTAAAGAAGTACCCGAATGAACGATTCCTGCCTATATCAACTGACAAGATAAATTAATTATATTTTGAAATTGTCGGATTCTGATAACTAAATCAAACATTGATATAAAAAGTTTTTAGACACAGAAGATGTTAATTCATTGGAGCAGATAATTTTACGATAATTAATTTTTTTCATTATAAGAGACATGACACAGCCTGTAGTATAATCTGTTGGATATATAGCGTTTTCCAAGCAACAAGAAAAGGGAGTGAAGATTATAGTATAAATGTATAGAAACTCAATAATATTTAAGACTTCATTTGCTTTAATATGACAATTCCTTCTTACGTGTAATGTAGGGCATATGTTATTCAAAACAACCCTTTAATGATGACTCCAAACGTTTAATTTAGCCTATAACTAACATTTTTGCAGCTATTACCATACACAAGTCTTTATTTATCGTTTACTCCCCTAAGCTATATATAATCCTATGGCTTTTTGTTATCTGTAGTACTGTTGCTTTCTGTTAATTTTAATGTTGTTGCACGAAAAAAAAACAGCAAAATTTTAGCTTTAAAGTATATGGTTTGGCGCACCATAAAACCTACAATGCTTTTTTTTTAAATCTGGACCTTCGCGGCCAAAAGGAATATCTTCGTTCGTATGCATTTATAACATGTAAAATTTAGAGCATATTGGCTGAGCATTTTTGTTGTATCTTTAAAAGTGTCATTATAGTTAAACCACTCAAAGATATGTAAACGTATCAACAATTTCTATTAACTCGTTTTTTAGTAGAATCTATTTTTCCCCTTCGACAAAATATCATCACTTTAATTAACTAATATTAACATCTAATTTCCATAATTTACAATAAAAAAATTTCAGAGTCTTTTGCATACTCTCTTTAGTTTCTGAATGTGCGTAGTATCATCTGCACAGTTTAAAAATATAGATTTTTCATTTTGAAATTACTCTTTTCAAATGTTACTCCTCCAAATCGTTTTGAAATATGAAAAATAAGGAGGGAGAAATACAATCCGATTCATTTCTAATGATTTAATCCCTTGATGCAAATTATAATCAACCTGAAAACATTTTCATTTAATATTACGTTTTGCTTTTCTTCCAAAGATCAGACCAAGATACAGTGTCAAAACCTTTTCGAAAGATTTTGAATGTACAAAATAAGTTTTTTCTAAATGAAAGGTACAATTTTAGTACATGCGTATAATAAAAAAATGTTCTTTTAGTTAAAAAATAAATAAAAACCGAACCGTTTATTATTCTTAAACGAATGATCCAAGGACAATGGCAACATCGGAAAACAGACATAACAAATGTTCTGCTCAGAAAAGAAAAATGAAGACACACATATAACGGAGATGAACAGCATAAATAAAAAAAAAACTTGTGACCAGTTCAAGTTTTGGTATGTCTAAGTAGCCTATTTTTCATCAACCGGGCTTTATCAAGGTAGTCACTGTATCGACCACAGGCCCTTTAAAGCGAATGAGTTGGGAGATGTAAGCTCCATAAGCCGGCGCTGTTGAAATGTTGCTACAAAGAAATTGGAAGTTGAATATTGGAAAAGTGACGTCATCACGATTGAAAATCCCGCTTTGTCTATTTTTCCTCTGGAACTTTTGCTCTTGACTATTCTATTCGGTAATTTTGTTATATCCCCAATTTGCAAAAAAGTTCGATATTGAAAGTTACCTAGGCAACTACAAGGAGTACTCACATTGAACAGCCCTTATTATTATATATTAATTATATATAACAATAAAGTCCAATTTTTAATAACAAAAAGTGAACCGAATTGAACTCTTTGTGTCTTTATTCAAGAAAAAAAAATCAATTTTATTTCTCAGCCATTGTAGATGTTTCCTGTTGTCTCTTTTATTTCACGGATATTCCCCCACATTGTTTTGTAATTATTCATAAATAAGCAATGAAGGGATATGGAGTAAAAGCAAATGAGACAAATTCTCCACAAATACGTGAGAAAAACAAGCAATGGAACAACGCTTTTATTGTTGTTCTTCATCTTGAAGTCACCATGAGGCCTTCAACAATGAGCTCTGCTCATACCTCACAGTAAGTTCAAGACGGCCCCTAGCACCGGTTTAAGCGGAATTCATTGCTAGATGTCGAGTAACGCTACATCCATGTTTTTTATGTCATGGATGCAGGATCGTCAACAAACATAAAATCAACTGACAAAGTGTTCTTACAATTGCTGTCATCCACTGACCGACAAAAAGACCAATAGAAGACAAACACAACGTTTAAACAACCACAGCAAAATTCATTTTGTAGATTTTACTCTCTACTATATAAATATTAAGACACTTCATAAAACCTCAAAACAAAACGCATATAATCAATTTTATACATTTATAACGCTGAAAACAGAAGTGTTGGGACAATTTTTGTTTTCCTAATTGAAAAATAGCATGTACATTGTATTTAATTAAAATGCAATTTTGTATCTCTAACTGCAGATAAAAGGAAGATATAAGAATAACAGGATCTTGTTTAAAGAGAATATCCATAAATTTAATTACTTAGTTTACCCACTTTAAAGGCTTGCCATATAGAAAAATTAATGAAAACAAAAACACAAAAAAAAACATTGAAATTAAATAGAATATTATTAAAACAATTCAGGATATTGTTTTATACAAAACACCCTGTATTTTCCCCTAGAGTATAATGGAGATGACAGTAGCAGAACGATATTTTTATGATTTTCAATCTATGTGTTGGAATATGAATGAACAAAACAATACCTAAGTTGTATAATAAAGTAAATTTCGTTATGCTGTACACGTGTTTTCAAGGAGTAACCTCTCATCAGGTATTTGAATAACATAATATGGAAAGCAATAATCCAAAAATAGTCAGAAGAGCAGCGCATCAAAAAACATATCGAAAAAAGGAAATATTACAATAAATCCAGTACCAAAGACACCAACCGAGTGCAATACACGAAATGAAGCCTCTACATTTGATTGTAATTTTAAGCCATGGTAGATGTTTCCAGTTATCCACTGTTTAACATTCTGTACATTTCGCGGATTAGACTTTAAGATAAAACTGTCAATTTCATGAAAATTCCAATTTCAATTTTCATGTCATCCCCTAAGTCAAGTGTTCTGAGTCCACGTGGAGTCAGAAAACCTGACTTTGGAGGATGAGCTAATGCATTATAAAATTTAAACACAGGGTCTAAAGTAACTATTTTCTATGTCAAACAGGGAGATCACTGTTGTTTTCGACGAGCCTTACTCATGTTTTGCCTCTTTTAATCAAGCAACTAGCTTTAAAAATGTAAATACTTTATATAATTTCAAATCAGTATTTCATAACAAAACAGAAAAACATAATGTTGAAATAGAAATTGTAAAACAAGCAATAAAAATTGCTCAACCCTTCAAATACTTAATATCAGCAAAGCTGCAAGGCAATTGATTGAAAATTGTGTTTGTATTGCACTGTGATGTCTGTAAGGTTTTTATTATTTTTAACAACAGAAAGGAAGTAACCATTAAGATATGAGTAGTGGTCGGTATTTTTCGAAAAGCATTGTATATTCACCAAAATGGATCAGCACTTTTTACGGCGAATGATTATTTTTGTTTCGAACTATAGTGTATTATGTTCCTAGTGCATCACACGGATTGTTTTATTTAAATAACAAAAAAAAAAAGAAAAAAAAAGAAAAAGAAGAAAAGAAAAAAAAATGAAAAAAAGAAAAAAACCCAACTTAATGTCAAGTTAGTTTTTGCATTCTGTTATTCCGAAATATGCGTTAAATCTGATAGAGAACAAATTACATATAGGATCTGAATTGAAAAGCCAAAATTATTTAAGGACAGAACTTTTCAAGAGGGAATCACTTCTAAGTGTCAAACAAAAATTTTCTTAAATTAAGATATTACAAGTTTTGCAAAATTTGTGAAATACTCAAAATCACAGAAAAAAAACTACAGAGGAAGAAGTAATTAAAATATTAGAGTTTTTGATCCACAATATACTTGTACAGTTTGGAGGACTTGTTTTAAATAGACTATCAGAATTCCAATTGGCATAAACTTGTGCATCTATTTTAACCCATCTCTTCTTCCACTCAATGAAGCTGAATTCATCGAAATGCTTCTTCAAAATAAAAATAAAAAACAGGCACAGTCTTTTAATTTCAGCTGCCGTTATATAGATGATATTTTTTTATCATTAAACAACCCTCGCTTTGGTGATTTTCATCATCTTATCTATCCGAAAGAGCTCAAAATTAAGGACACTACAGATACTTTCACATCAGCCTCGTTTCTTAACCGTCATCTTGAAATTAACAACAGAGATACATTACAAACGTGGCAGTAAAACAAAAGCGATAACTTCACTTTTCAAATAGTCAACCTCCCTTTTTGTAGCAACATTCCAAAACACCGGTATATGGAATTTACATCTTTCAAATCTTTCAAATCATTCGCTAATCATTGACCTGTGCTCGATACAGTGACTACCTTGAAAGAGCTCGGTTGCTTACTGTTGCGTACTCGGCTGGGGAACCACAATCCAGCCCACATGGCACTCAAAAAACCAAAAACGTGTCAGACCAATCTTGTAATTACATACGAAAAACGTATATACAACGTCAGAAAAACATATATCAAGTACATCGCATCCCGGACAAAGGATACGAAAATGCTAAAAAATGTACAACATTTCCCGCAACCAGAAATTATATAATCATCAAATATGGGAATATAACATCCCCGCCCCCACAATAATTTTGGCCACAAAATTTGTCTGGTTGCTGGAAATTAGGATCCAAAAATACAGATAATTCGATCAAGTTTCTCAACAAGACTGCACTCTCACAATCTACTTCACTTCTCAGAACTCTCATATATGACATATTGCTATTCTGATTATTCTGTTAAAGTAACAAGTGAAAGACAAGTGCTGAAATCCATGTGATGCTAGTAGAGACCCTCTAAACTCTTAAGATCTTAAATGATATTATCCAACATATTCACATGCACCCGCACATTTGAACTATTCCAAAGGTTCTTGAGATTAAATTTTGATACACATTTGCTCACTCATATAACTCTGTGTGACAACATCATAAAAAATATATAGGTTTTGATTCTAGCAAACGCAAACACTTTACACTTGAAATTAACCTAGTAAAATCTAGCAAGTATCAGTTCTGTGTAAGACGTGTTCAACTCATTTGACGAATTGTCCATACTTATGTTTGAACATTTAGAAAAGTTCATTATCGAAAAGTACATTTTAAAAATTAAATCATATGACAGTTATTAACATTAAGCAAAACTACATGTAAACTATAAAGCTTAACCATATTATGTTTGTTTTTCTATTGTTTCTACATTGAATTGTTCTCGAGAAATAACAGCTGAACTTTCAATCTACAGTATGGATAAATGGATCTGGTAATGCAATCATCACCAAGTCAAAAAAAGTATATAGTTCAATTATCAATGGATCCTAAAGTCCTAAACAGCATCGTTGAAATCGGGTAATATCACCAAGTCATAACAGCATCAACGACCCTGGTGATGCAATCATCACCAACGATGCAACATCGTTTCACCAAATTAACAAGACTATATTAGTATACTACTTTTCACCAACTTGTATTTTGACGTGTCTTCCACACACAGTTATATTGAAACAAATTTTTACACTACTGAGTTTGATGATACAATTATCACCAATACAGAACGCTACACACTCAAATGTGCTCCTTACACACATGTTTAATATTTAAACGAATTTGTAAAATAATCGAGTATGATGATACAATTATCACCAATAAAAATTAATGTTGTAGACATACTTCTACATATTTTATATTGTCAGTAAAATTGTTCGTTATTATTGACTTTAAATGCTTTGTATTAACAAGTTTATTGGTCAATTAATGGTGGCGGTCTTAACATAAGTAGACTGTGTGCTTTCGGAGGCAATTTGTCCAGCGTAAGCCATTGTGCATTTTCGGCAGGTTCTCCGACTATTTGTACGAGATATTCAAAACCACCTTGTAACTGCCTTTTTGCCAAGATACGTTTGACTTTCAAACCAGTGTCCGAGTCGGAAACTATTGAATCAGGATTGACAAAGTCCGTAAAGCGACTGGGCTTACGCGTCTTCCTTGTTGAACGCCTGGTCTTATTTGAATTTGTATTTTCCGCTGTTGTTTCTTTTTCGGAATCTACATTACTTGTTTCCTTGGCTTCACTCTCTTGCATATCAGAATCAGATCTTTCACCTACAGAATGATTTTTATCAAAATATGATCTAGGATTCGGTGGCCTAACATTGGTACGTTTTAGTCTGTTAACATGTACCTGATGTTTAAATTGTCGTTTTCTCTCTGGATCTCGCAAGGAAAACAAATGTTCACTGTTACATTTTGTTACAACATATGGTCCTTCAAAAGTGTCTTTTAATTTCTTTCCTTTGCCAGTTGGTTCAACTTCGAGATAAACATAGTCTCCTAATGATAGCTGTAATTCATTAATCTTTGAATTAATCGTCTCAAAAAGTTTATTTTGTGAGGAAATGATATTATCTTTGATAACTGATCTGATTTTGTCAATTCGAGTTTTCACATCTTGTATATAGGCTAATGAATCATTTGGAATATTTTTCAAATTAACTGTATGGGCAACTGATAAAGGAAAAACTGGTCTTTTACCATATATAATTTCAAACGGTGAATATTTGGTACTTGGGTTAACAGATGCGTTCATTGAGAAGACAATTGCTGGTAGTACAGTTTCCCATCCGATACTGTCCTTACAATATGGTGTTAGTCTCTCGGCCAGTGTTCTGTGTGTCCTTTCACATAAACCAAGGCAATGGTGAACAAATGCTGGTGTAAAATCTTGATGAATTCCAAACATTTTACAAACTTCCTGAGTACATTTGCCAATAAATTCAGTGCCCTGATCTGAGATGAGAGTCTCACAAACTCCAAATTGAGTAATTAAAGTAAATATTGCATTTGACACTGTAAGCATATCTTTATTCCGAATAGGTAAAGCAAAAATGAATTTCGAAAACATATTCACAGCAGTAAATATATACTGATTTCCTGATTTTGATATTTGAACTGGCCCAAACAAGTCAATTTGCCAGACTTGAAACGGTTCATTTGGCGTTTTGTCTGGCACAAGCTTTGCTTTTGTCTTTAAGTTTGTAACTTTACGGGACTGACAGTCATGACAAGACCCTACATATTCTGTGACAATTTTTCCCATTTTTGGAAAGAAATAATTTTCTCTAACTTTATCCAAAGTGTTCTGTATTCCACTGTGACCCCCTAGTGGTGAGTCATGTGACAGTTTTAAAATCATGGTAATCATACTTTGTGGTATTACAAGTTGATATCCTAGCATCGATTTGTTTCGTACTGATTTTGGTTTCCGGATGTGGTACAAAAGGCCATCTATGATTACATAATCAGGCGCCTCTAATAATATTCGACGGGCACTTTTCTAAGATTGTGGCAATTGATTATTTTCAAGATAAGCTAAAGTTAGCTTTAAATCTTCGTCGTTGTGCTGTTCAGATCTTATTTTCTCAATGTCAATTCCAAGATTACGTGCAACATTAACTAAATGACTATATTGGTCTGAATTATGAGATTTGTCATTCACATATCTACGTCTTCGTTTTGGTTTCACCTTTGTGTTTACTTCCGGAGCTTCGTCCGTATCGGCATCATATCTATCGTCAACACTAACAGAACACAAAGCTTGTACTACCGGAACATTAACATTCAATTTGTCATTTGAGGATATGCTATCATTGTCGAAATTGTTGACATCTTTCTGATTTTTTCGAAATTTATCAATAAAATTTTCCCCATCCGGTTACTGAATATTTGTTGATTTTTCCGGTACATACGGGAAATGAGGGTCTTCCTCATTAGGACTTTCTACAATTTGATTGTTCGGATTTTCACAACGTGACAAGGCATCTGCTACTCTCATGTCCTCAGCAGGTTTATATTCTATTGAAAACGAAAAGTATTGAAGGATAGCGAGCCAACGCTCATATATTGCCCCCTTAAATTGTTTCTGAAAGAGAGGCTGGAGAGCCTGATGGTCGCATTCTACAATAAAGTTCGAGCCTCGTAAGTAATCAGCACAATCGAGTATAGCTGTAACCATTCCTAAGAGTTCCAACTTCGTTGGTCCGTATGATTGCTGCCATGGTGATAATGATTTGGAGCCAAAGCGTATGATTCGAGGTTTGTCATTGTTTGCCTCTTTCTGATAAAGCATATACCCAATGCCACGGGACGATGTGTCAACTGCAAGGCGAAATTTTAAGTCAAAAGATGGAAAGCTGAGTATTTCAGAATTTACAAGCCGTGATTTCAAATTTTCAAATGCAGTTCTCTGTTCAATACCCCAGCAAAAAGGTTGATTTTTCTTCAGCAATTTTGTAAGTGGTTGTATTAAAGCACTGAAATTAGGTATAAATTTACGGAACCAATTATACATTCCAATTAGTCTCCGAAGTTGTTTGATATTTTTCGGTTCAGGATATTCAAGAATTGCTTGTACCCTATCTTTTGGTGGACCAATGCCATTCTTTGAAATTTCGTGTCCTAGGAATACACAAGATGCTGCTGCGAACCGACATTTTTTCGGACCTAATTTTAGTCCAGCATTTCTGAATCTTGTAAAAAATTCAGTTAAATCTGTCAAGTGATTTTCAAATGTCTCTGAGCATACGAGAACGTCATCCAAGTAACAAAGACATGATCTAAATTTGAGCCCATGAAGAATTTTATCCATAAGAAGTTGAAATGTATTGGGAGCTGTTTTTAAGCCCATTGGAAGACGTAAAAATTTATAGGTGCCGAAGCACGTGTTGAAAGCAGTATATTTAGTGGAGTCTTCGGAGATTCCCATTTGAAAAAATCCAGCAGACAGGTCGATTTGTGTTATAAAATTAGGTACTATGTCAGAAAATGATTCAGTTAATTCTTACAGGTTTGGTATTGTATATTTAAAATCTTCCGTCTGCGAGTTTAAATGGCGGAAGTCACAACAAAACCTATAATTGCTCGATTCACTTTTGTTCCCCGTTGCTCCACGCTTTGTTACCAAAACAACTGCTGAAGTAATCGGTAAATCTTCCGATTCACTGACAGGTGCAATAATTTGTTGCTTTAATAAATTATCTAATTGTTCACGTAAAACTTCTCTTTTATATGGTGGTAGTCTATAAGGTTTTTGGTGTTTAGAGATAGCATTAGGTTTAAGAGTGATACGATGTTCTACATCACGCGAATATCCTAAATCAGGATTTTCCTTGGTGACAAATAAATCAGAATTTTCGCATAAAAAATGGCGAAGTTCAATTGTTTGTTTTTCTGTTAAATCAGAAGAAATGTTAAATTGTTTAAAATATTCTTCGTGGAAGAGTTTTTCTTGTTCTGTATCATTTAAATATACGGTTTTATCATTGTCTAATTCTACATTTGGTACAACTTGAATGTGCTGTACAGAATGAATGTCATTGTTTTCTTGCAATGTCACGCATGAATAATCGTCAGATAAAACAGTAAATTCAGCTATATTTTTGCCTTTCGGAATAGTAATTTGATTATTCGAAGCATTGAGTATTTTAACAGGCACTTTGTGATTTGGTGCTACAACAACTAAAGATTTAGCAATCATGAGTCCATGGTTCAGTGCATACTTGCTATTAGAACATACTCCCTGCAAACCAATTTCTACACATTTTGGTAGTTTACAATATGTCAATAGTTCAGTGTTTGGTTCAATAACAAGTCTTTTGCTTGTTTGCACATACATTCGTTGCTCATTATAAGATAAATTCGCAAAATCTAGTACAATATTGTTCATATGCAAATACTGAACACCTAAAATTAACGGGTGTGAAGTCACCGGAAGTATATAAAACTCAAGTAATTGCTCTGCACCTTTTACACTTGATTTAATTCGAGCAATACCACAAACTCGTATTCTCTCGTTGTTTGCAAGACGAATTTCAGGTTCTTCCATTTGTTCAAAAGAAACTTTTAATTTGTCAGAAATGGAATCATACAGATTTTTAGATATAACATTAACATCACTGCCCGTATCAATCAAAGCAGCAATTTTCAAGTCATTAAACAAAACAGGTATATACAAAAATTGAGAAGTGCTATCTTGCTCGGCACCCATACTTCCTAACCCGGACGACTGTGCCCGTCCCCCGGGGTCTGACGGTTTCCCTGGAAGTTGTTCCCAAGAGTAAGACATAATGGTGCAATATGACCATATTGTTCACATAACTGACATTGATGATTTGGCGACGGAGGACCCCTTGAATTCCAATTACAAGATTGCTGATAATGGCCTATACCGTGACATCTCCTACATTCAGAAAATTTAGGTTGATAATTCGTTTGGTCCCTGTTTGGTTTAAAACGGTTTTGGCGTGGGTTAACATAAGATTGGCTATTTCGTGTTTTATCTTTGTTGGCATGAACTTCAGTATTTATATTGTCATTTTCAACACTCATTTTTGCAAGTTTAGCTGACATAATTTTGACTTGTTCTTTAAGTTCATTTATTTCAGATTTGGGAGTTATCGTTGGTTTTGATTCTGACTCACAACCTTTGCCCTGAACAAGTTCGGTCAAAAGAGCAACTTGCTGTGTTAATTCAGTAATTGATTGGTCTTCTCTGAAATCAGTATTACAAGATGCGCCTTTTGGTTGACTTTTTGCTTGCTTAAGAAGATTAATTGATTCTACATGTTTGCGATATCCGCAGGCCTCCGCCATTTTAGCTGCAGTTAATGCATTTTGGATATCTTTTGGTTGACCCGCACGAACAAAGAAAGCCATTTTCTCTGGCAAACCACTGATAAATTTTGCAATTACTTCATGCTCGGGCTTTTGTAGAACTTGTGCTTTTTCAAGAATTTGACTATAAAAGTCCTCAAGTGACTGTCCAGGTGATAATACCATGTTTTGAAACAACTCGGTTTCCATGATAACAGTTGCACTATGTAGATTGAAATTAATGTATTTTTCGGCAAAGAGAATAGCAATGCTTTCCCATGATGACCTTGCTGCGTCACTAAGTGCATTAAACCATGTAAGGGCGGGCCCCTTCAAATGCAGATGAAATGCCGCTATTCGGTGCTGGTCCCCTATTCGTAAATCATGAAGTAGGGCATATGACTCGAATTCAGACATAAATCGTTTGGCATTGTCTTGTGGATAGCCTGAGAATAAACTACATTTAATATTCAACGTATCCATTTTGACAGAATAATTTGGGAAAGAGACTGATTTGTCAGGAATTTCAGTTGAATTTAAACTATCAAGAGCAAAAGGAGTGCTACTTCTAAACGTTGGTGTTTGTATTAAGTCGTTATCGTCTATATCAAATTGATCACTCTGTAGAGCGTTGTTTTCGAGAAATCGCTCACTTAGTATGGACGAATCTGAATATTCACTATCGGAATCATCGATTGACAGTGAAGACTGACTATTCATAATAATTAAAAAAGAAATTGATCAAAAATTAAAGATGGACAAATTGGTCTATACACAGTCAACATACTACTATCGATAACTGGCAAGACAATACCAGCCAAATTTCGTGCTTGGTTTATTGAATTTACTGATAAGGCAATCCTTACCAAGTTTGTCGTGAAAAATAGGCAATATTTTTACTTTATTACACTCGAATAAAGTCATTAAATTTGAAACCAGATACAATTATCTGGTAAGGCAATCCTTACCAAGAAATTCAGAAATATTAACGAACAAAAACATCATCAATGTTATTCAGCCGGCATAAAAAAACACACAAAATTTTCAAAGTACGTCACTTTTCATGTAATGCTGCTAAATTCGCCAAGGTATTTGACTGGTGTATCTGGTAGGGCAATCCCGACCAAGAGAAATTAATTGAGAAAATGGCTCAAGTCTATGTCACATAAAAAATATATCTAATAAACACAATCTCTAACAATCAGCTTGATTAGCTGTAACAACCAATATCTAGCTAAGATCGGACATGGGTGAATGCCGTCATTGTATAATACCCCAAAACGATAACTAATTCTTGTGTGTCGGCTGTATCTAGATCTTCTGCCATGCTCAAGGTCTAAAGAAAAACGGGGTGAAGTTTTGTGCAATAGCCGATTAGTGTCTCTGACAAAACGATTTACCTCTTCAATTTGGTCATTAAGTTTAAAATCGTCTCTCCTAAAACCTCGTAATTCTACTGGACTGAAATGTACCTCATGTCCGCCTCTTGTGTTATAACAGTAGATAGAATACGGTGGTATTTCTAAAAATACTAGCTGAACTTTTGGGAACTGAGCAACAAAATTGTAAATATTTCGAAAACAGTTAAATTATTTCTCGAACAGCACTTGAGTCTCTGGCTTTTAGATAAATATTGCAATTTTCCTTTACAGTCAGATCGCATGACCCGATCCAAATATACAGGACTACAGCTTGAAAATGTTCGATTCTGCGCTCTAAATTTGAAACTAGAAAATCATACTGTTGTTTACACTTTGCACCCCTTTGATACCACCATAAAATATTACGTTCAATACCACGATTTACTTGGTTTTCCAAAAACGAAGCCTTACTGTCTGATAATACTATCGGAACTTTGGAAATGTGGGCAGTGTTTGATAAATGTTCAAGTCTGTCAATTTGTATTTGCAACGTAGCAAAGCTCATCACAAATCACTAATTTTTTATTTACCTACAGTACAGATCTTTGAAGTTCTCCACCATGTTGCGTACTCGGCTGGGGAACCACAATCCAGCCCACATGGCACTCAAAAAACCAAAAACGTGTCAGACCAATCTTGTAATTACATACGAAAAACGTATATACAACGTCAGAAAAACATATATCAAGTACGTCGCATCCCGGACAAAGGATACAAAAATGCTAAAAAATGTACAACATTTCCCGCAACCAGAAATTATATAATCATCAAATATGGGAATATAACATTACAAATAAGCTATTTTACCCATAACTTGAAGTCACCACTACTAAGTTTTATGGTCGACATCACGATCTTGTGCACCGCTTTGGGATATCTATTTCCCAGATGACAACAGATCTTTATCTTTACAACTAAAGTTTGTTTTTTCTTTCAACAGACTAGACTTTCTTACCGGCGTTTACATGTTCAACACGGCCAGTGTTTAATAAGAAGCAGGAGATGCTGACTCTACCGGTGCACCTAATCTCGCCCATGTTTTTTTACTGTTGGGTCCGTATTGATCTTTTATGTATGTGTGTGTGTCTTCATTTTTCTTTTCTGTGCCGTGCTAATGTTATGTCTTTGGTTCTTTGGTTTCCATGTTGCCATGGTCCATGGATTATTCGTCTTAGACTAACGGTTTGGTTCTCACTTACTTTGCATATTTAAAAGAAATATTTACTTTTTTTGCTGTTCTTACAAGCAATTAATGTTCTGAAAACATTATTAAAGTGTTACCAAGATAGCAGTTTCTTCTAAATGCAGCTAAAGACCTTCAATTTACTCAAATGCATATTTAAAAGAAATATTTAATTTTGCTGTTCTTACAAGCAATTAATGTTCTGAAAACATTATTAAAGTGTTACCAAGATAGCAGTCTCTTCTAAATGCAGCTAAAGACCTTCAACTTACTCAAATGCCTTCTTTTTATTTCTTTTGTGGAATTTTCAAATATTTAAGATACAAAAAATACCGAAGTTGCATGAAAAACAGTAAATTAAGCTTAGTGGAACAAATACGATAACATGATCAGACAGTCAGATAAACAAGAAAATAGGATTTCTACAACACTTTTGTGCTGACGTCTTCGCTTCTTAAATACTGGTTTGGTGGTAATATTTTTGTATTAGACTGTATTTAAATACTAAAGATTTCTCATTTTTCTACGATTATGCCTAGATTATTATTTTTTCAATTATTCTTGTATATTCCATTAAATGCGCTCACTGGTACATGAACCACCTACACACCAAATGATTTTCGAAAGCACTTCGGTTTAAACATGTTTTGCCAGTGAAGAATAAACTTAAAGCACTTAAAAAATGTTAAAAGAAATTGCCAGGCGTTTAACAACTAAAAATGTCCATCGACAGACTCAGCTCTCAAGTTACAGATATGTAAGAATCATTCATATGTAATTAAATTTCCATAGCTTTATTACAGTATAGAGACTGAAAACAATGGGCCATTGTTTATTAAGAATAAACACAACTTGTTCCAAATAAATATTGGCCGAAGGTTTTTCTTTGAAATTTTATAAAAAGTATGTCAGACATTTTATGGCGCTTTCAAATTAAATTGGTCATTGCGTGTAAAATGTGCAGAAATTAGATTTACAGTAAAATTTACGTTTTTTATAATATTCAATATTTAGTAGACAACTTTTGTGTTTGAAGGAGACGAAGTAAGATAGAAAACTGTTCAAGATTTCCTTCCTTCCACAGTGTGACGGGTGCTGTATACAGAGCAGGACATGCTACTTACCCTTCCGGAGCACCTGATGTCACTCTGTTTTTTGAGAGTTCACACTGTTAGTGCTTTAGTTTTTTTTGTGTTGTGTATGTAATGTTCGTGTGTTTTGTGGGCATGTGGTGTCTTTGGTCTTCCGTCTTCTGGAGTTCTTGCTTTTGCCTTGTCTCTGGACTTTGATTTGTGTAATCTTGTGCTTTGTTCCTTCGGTATTCTACTGCCTTGTTCAGATTACAATGATATCTAATCAAAATTGCAAGAATTGACTGATTGATACAACAGTTTATATGTAACATTCCGTTTTAGTTGTTATTCCTTTATACTGAGTGCCAATGAAAACGCAACATTTTATTTAGATTTTTTTTTCGCGCAGATAACATTTTTCAACAAGTGTAATTGCCAAGTAACTTATAATTACATAGGCTTAAAAAACATTTTCTGGTTGACTGATTTTTGAAACAACGCCACTCACAATACATGGCATGAAATGCACAAGAATGGGGTTTTGGCGCAAATTTAGTCATGATTGGTTTTCTTTATTGTCCACTTCAAAGCTTGACCCCATGAAAACATTTTCCCATCTAAAAGTTTTCGGATCGGTTTTCATTTAATCCATTCCCGGGGTTGTTTCTCAAAATGCCTCGTTTTTCCATTAACAAACAATTTTCAAACCACTTTGATGTTTAGAATTGAAATTCTAAAAAATCGATATTTATACCCAAAAATTCAAAACATTGCCATTTTGTACAAATCTAAAAACTCTAAACAATTTCTTGAAAAAAAACCATTGAACTCAGAATTCGACGAATAAGGCATTTGTCTTTAAATTTCGTCACAGTGATTGAAATGTTCAGACAATTTGGGAATTTTGATTGGGAACATTGATGCTGTGGCAAATTTTCAAGAATAGACTAAAAATGCATTGATGCAAAATTTTAAGCAGACATTTTGCTCAGTAATTAAGCAAAGAAACTTCTGTAGCTCGACATGGAAGATTTCTAAAACATAAATATAAGGTATTGCGTTTTCATTGGCGCTCAGTATATATTTTAGTACATGTAGACTAATTTTTGAATGTGTGCTTACAGTTTTTGGCAAGTGGTAGAGTTTTCAAAATAGGCAGTGCCGTTACAATTAAAACTTTATATATTTATTTCTTTTTAGAAGGAATGAGAAATATGTGATAAATGTCAAATCTTATCTTGATGTAAAAAATATTAATTTAGCATCCATTTCTCCTTGTTCACAATATATATATATAATCCGCAAAAAGTCATTGGCTTAAGCATTCTGTTTCCCGTCCGCACAATTGTTTCTTGAAAGCTGAATGCTTTTTGGAAGCGGTCAATATCAAAACGTGATATAGATCAATTTTTCCAAAGCATTGTAGTTGATTAAGTGACTCGTGTTGCTCTATTGGACTTTTTAATTTACAAATAACATTATTTATGAGGGATAATGTAATATCTTATCAAAATTAGGACATTTTATAAAAATCTGGTTTGATCTGAAAATCGCTGAATTTCAAGCTTCTGTCCATAAAAAATGCAACTCTCTTGTTGTAAATATTGAATGCGTTACCGAAAGCGCTCATAAGGGTGAATAGGCTTATAATTTCTTGTCTACCTACCAACCTAGGTCTTGTCACGCCCGGGTGTACATAGGGCAAGTACTCGATGTCTTCATTCTTCTCTGTTCTGTGCTTTCCTTTCCCGATCCAAACACCTACTTCTAAATTACATTATTTCGGCTGCCACTGTCCGTTACCAATTTGTTCTCGGTTCTCCTTCTGGTGTCCATCTCATGTCTACTCTGTTAATGTAATCTGCTGATTTTCAGAGTACATGACCGAACCATCTCTATCAATTTCTGTATCAATGTATTCATCACCTCTAAGATGACAATGATATCTGATCAAAATTGAGACAATTGACGTCGCAGTTATATAACACAGTCCGTTTTGATTAGTTATTTTCTTTGCACATGTATATAATACCTTAGAATTCGGTTTTCCGTTCGTACAATTGTTTCTTTGATGCTTTTTTTTTACTGTGATCGATGTCAAAACTTGATATAGGTAAACTTTTCCGAAACATTGTAGCTGATTAAGTGAATCGTGTTACTCTTTTGGACTCTTTACTTTGAAAATAACATTATATACGAATCTTAATATTATATCTTATCAGAACTGCTACAGTTTGATAAAATGGTGTTGAGATTTAAAGGTCGCTGTTTAACAAACTTCCATTCATAAAAAAGTGAAATATTCACGATGAAAAAATCAAAAGCGTTACCGATGGCGTCAATAAGGATGAATAGGTTTATATATCTTGTCTACCTACCAATCTAGTTCTTGTCACGCCCTGGGGCCACATAGATCAAATAGTAGGTGTCTCCGTTCATCTTTGCTCTGAGCTTTGTTTTCCAAGACCCATCAATACTTCTAAATTACATAATTTCGGCTTCCATTGTCCGTTGCCAAGTTTGTTTTCGGTCTTCCTTGCTTTCTTCTCCTTCTGGTGTCCATCTCCGGGCTGCTCTGTTAATGCAATCTGCTGATTTCAGAGCACATGACCGAGCCTACCCTATCAATTTTCTATGGCAACGTATTCACACCTCTGAGCTTTTCGTTCTAAGCACCTACTCGCTAGAAAAAAATTTCTATTATTCTGTGGTATCCATTTAGGAGCCAGAGAGCCTGTCGGCATTCTGCACCATATAAAAACATTTGTTTAGTTGTGGCTTTTTAAGAAGCTAAAAGTGTACTAGTTTATCGTATCATTTAACACTTATAGATATTTCACGAAAGGATATGGAGTAAATGAACATGAGACCATAACACATATGTTAACTCCAACTGCAATAATTTTAATGAGCTGTACGGCCATTTCGGAAATTTATTCCTCATCAGCAGCACTAGAATCCAAGATGTCTTAAATGACCTACAAGTTAATATGACAATGCGAAATATTTAATAAATAAAAGAAGATAAAATAAAATAAGCCATCTTATTTTATCTCAGAACACCAAAAAACGTACCACACAGTAAATAATTTTAAGACATGGAATGAACTCAATAAGAAAGAGGGCCAAACGTTTTCAGCTGTAGCTCTTTTCAATGCAGAGAAAATAAATCAACATGAATCCCCGATTTTTTTTTAAATAAATGAACTTGAGTAACCTATCACAATAAATACTTTTGGAATGGTGACATTAACTCCTTCACAGTTAATTGCACTAGATATAAAAAAAAACAGTGTCCTGAAACATTGCTCGTTTAAGAGGTGGGTTAATTCCTTTACAATTTGTAATTCAATAGATTAAAAAATTTATTTTCATTAGATCACATTGTTGTTAAACCGAAGCCTGGGCTCTGTATAAAATCATTCTTCGATGTAAATTTGTTAAAAATTTAAACCATTCCCTGTTAAAAATTCATAGCAATAGTTTTGCATAAAGCAAGCACGATAGGCATTGTACGCACTCTGGTGTTCTAATAAGTACATATACATAAGCAAAACATCGACGGTAGAATACCGAAGGAACAAAGCACAAGATTACATAAATCAATGTCAAGAGACAAGGCAAAAGCAAGAACACCAGAAGACGGAAGACCAAAAACACTACATGCCCACAAAACACTCAACCACTGAATATACAACGCAACAGTAAAAAAAAAATAAAGCACTAACGGTGTGAACTCTTAAAAAAAAAAAAAAAAAATAGAGTGACATCAGGTGCTCCGGAAGGGTAAGTTTGTCCTGTCATGCATACAGTACCCGTCAAACAGTCAATGAGGCATTTATGGGATTGAAAGATCTGTTTGTTAGCTGATCGGTTAATGTCATTTTCCAACCCGTAAACAAAACCAATAAAAGTCCATGGTGCGTGTTACTTCGCTAACCCCCAACAGTACCAAGGTATAAATTTGGAATGATTCTTTATGTTTCTTTAGTATTCAGACTATAACAAGCACAAATCGCTATCACAAACATCACTTACGAAGACAAAACTAAAATTCGACAGTAAAATATACAAGACAACACAAAAAAATAAAGCAATGACAATAAAAACAAAGTAAACAATTATGCCACAGGTGCCAAGCTCTATATAGTACCTATGCAAAAAAGGACACCGATTTTTGAACATTAATGAGTAAAGTTAATGGAAAAACTACGTTACTTCAGAATAGAGGAAATGTATCAAAGTATTTCTGTTTTAAACGGTCAAACTTTCATATTTACAGTTATCTTAAAGGAAATACGGAAACGCAACTTCTGATATCAGTAATACTGTATGCTCAGCCAATATGTAGAAAATCAGCCTTTAAATTTCAATCAATTTTATGGAAATTATATAAATTACCTCTCGAAGTACAATTTGTCCAGTTTCTTCCTAAACTTTTTTAACAATGGTAAGCATTGATGAGTCTGGGTTCCAGTCTTAATTCCAACTATCCCCTTACAAAAATACTTAGTTCGAATGCACCGGTCTTAAGAAGAGCACTGTGCATTTTGTCACTGCCACAAGGAAGATATGGATTTTTTTCTTTTATTACCTCATATTTGCGATCAGTTGTTTCCCCGCATTTTCCGAATATTACTCAACAGAACTTGTCTGCAATCTATTTTATAGAACTGGTCACCCAATGTTAAAGTTCAATTTATTATTGGTCACATTGGGTTTCCTTTAAACGAAGATAGAGAGAAACAAAATTATGACATGATTGGTAAAATGTATATTATAAAATGCTTATGTATCGATGTAAATTGTTGAACCAAACTGTACTATTTTCAAATTTTAGAATTTTAATGTGTGAATGTTATTGATTATCCTAAATGTTTTTAACCGATTTTTTTAATAATAAGCAAAATTAACAATGGTCAACATGCAAATAAAAAATGCAACATACAGAATAGAGTTGACCACATTCAGTACTCATTAAACTTTGATGCTTTTTGGGAAGTGATCAATGTCAAAAACGTGACTTAGGTCAGTTTTCCAAAGCATCGTGGTTGATGGAGCACTCTACTGGACTGTTTAATTTGCAAATAACTTCATATATCCAGGTAAATCATGCGACTGGATTGTTTACCTTGACAGGGGATATGAGACCATATCACCGTGGTAGCAAAATCACAATTTTTAAACGCTTTTAATAGAAAAATTATAGCACTTCTAGCAGAATATAAAAGTTTTACGGGCTTCACACGGGATTTGGGTTCATATTTCCTGTCTGTGTCCTATATTCCCTTTGCCTGACGGCTCAGGGGGTATAAAACACAGACAGTGAATATGAATCCGTATCCCCTGTGAAGATTCCCGAATAACATATGAAACGCGCGATAATATAATATCTTATCAAAATTGGAGCAATTTGATAAAAAAGCTGTTGTAATCTGCAGATCGTCGTATTACGAACTTCTGTCCTTTGATAAAAAAAATGAAATCTTTACTCTTTAAAAATCGAATGCGTTACCGTTAGCGTTAATAAGGGTGAATAGGTTTATAATTTCTTGTCCACCTACCAACCTAGTTCTTGTCACGCCAAGGGGACTATAGGGCAGGTACTAGGTGTCTGTTGTTCTCTGTTCTGAGCTTTGTTTTCAAGTTCCTTGCAGCTACTTCTAAACGACATCATTTCGGCTTCCACTGTCCGTTGCCGATCGAGTTGTTTTCAGCCTTCCTTGCTTTATTCTCTTACTGGTGTTCGTCTCACGGCTACTCTGCTAATGTTGTCTGCTGATTTCAAGTACAGAGCACATGACCATTTTTCTGTAGCAATGCATTCCTCGGTTTTTGTTCCAAGCAACTTCTCGCTAGCTAAAACTAGAAATTTCTTGCTATTATTCCGTGATACCCGTTATAACAGCCAGTGAGCCTGTCGGCATTCTGTCATATATAAAACATTAGTTTAGGTGTAACGTTTTAAAGAAGTACAAAATGTAATAATTATTTGTATCATTTACCACTTACAGATGCTTAAGGACCTACAAGTTTATATTACAATGCGAAATACTAAGTTAAAATAAAATAAGACATAAAAGGATGGTGACTAATTTTATCTCAGAACACCATACATCGTACTACAAAGTAATTTATGTAAAAAATATGGAATTAACTCAATAAGAAAGAGGGTCAAACTATTTCAGCTGTCACTCTTTTCAATGCAGAGTAAAAGGGAAAACAACTATGGGAAGTTAAGCTATGTAACTGATAGAAAATAAATCAAAATAATTCACCGATATTTTTTAACAATAAATGAACTTCAGTAACCTATCACAACAAATGCTTTTTGGAATGGGGACATTAACTCCTTCATAGTTAATTACACTCAAGTTAAAAACAGTGTCCTGAAACATGGCTCGTTTAAGACTTTACAATTTGTAATTCCATAGATAAAAAGTTTATTGTTATTGTATCACATTGTCGTTAAACCGAAGCCTGGGCTCTGTATGAAATCATTCTTCGATGTGAAATTGTTAATAAAAATTTAAACCATTCCCTGTTAAAAATTCATAGTCATAGTTTTACATAAAGCAGGCACAATGGGCATTGTACGCACTCTGGTGTTCTAGTAAGTACTTATACATAAGCAAAGTAAACAATTATGCCAAAGTTGTCAAGCTCTATATAGTATGTTTGCTAAAAAGAACATCGATTATTGGACATTAAAGAGTAAAGTTAATGGAAAAACTACGTTACTTCAGAGTAGAGGAAATGTATAAAAGTATTTCTGTTTTGACTGGTCAAACTTTCATATTGACGATTATCTTAAAGAAAATACGGAAACGCAACTTCTGGTATCAGTAATACTGTATGCTATGCCAATATGTAGAAAATCGGCCTTCAAATTTCACTCAGTTGTATGTTACCTTCTGATGTAACAAGTACATAAATACTTAGTTCGAATGCGAGCACTGTGCATTCTGTCACTATCACAAGGAAGATCAGGAACATTTTCTTCAGGATCATTTTTTTCCGCATTTTTCAAATTATACTCACCAGAACTTGTCTGCACTCGATTTAATAGAACTATCACTCAATGTTAAAGTTGAATTTATTATTGGCCACATTGGGTTTCCTTTTAACGAAGATAGAGGAAATTTTTATGACATGTTTGGTAAAATGTGTATTAAGACTGATGTTTTATGTATCGATGTGAATTGTTGAACCAAATTGTGCTATTTTCAAAGCTGACAGTACTGTTTTAGAATTTTAATGTGTGAATGCTACTGATTATCTATAAATGTTTTAAGTGATATTTTATTTTTATAATACGCAACATAAACAATGGTCAACAAGCAAATAAAACATAACTTAAGTATATTTACATGATAGCGTTGAGTGGGCATTAGCTGTAAGGGCCTAATACGAGACTTTTGAGTCGGGTTCACTCCGGAAACATTTTTGTGCATTATGCGAAAAAAATCAATACATGAGAGGGAATCACTAATTAATCAACACTGTTGAGCAAAGGGTGATTTATATTTAATCTATTTGTAGCGTTTCAGGCGGCGTTCTTCATTTCCGCAAATTGGCATTACGTTTCCGAAAAAATATATTACGTTTCCGGAAAAAATAGTTTACCTTTCCGCAAAAAATATATTTTACTTTTCCAGAAAAAAATTTCGTTTCCGCAAAAGAAATATCTCACCTTTGTAAAATATTTTGCGACTTTAAGTTAATACAATTAAATATAATAAAGACGACCGCTACATGATCTGATAAATTTTGAACGTTCAACTTTTCTTCTTTTTTTTGACTTGTGACATTCGCAAAATGTTTTGAACAAAAGTATTATATACAATATTAAAAAGAAACACGTACTATCATAGCCAACAAGTATTTATTGTTTTCTTACTTTTTTAAAACTTTTTTCAGAAGTTTATTTTTGTGGGTTAAAAAGAGAACATATCTGACCATTATGTTCACATCATACTTGTATTTCAAATTCTAAGGTAAACATGTTTAAAATCTTAACTGGATTTATCAGTGAAGTCTTATTAAAGCTAATCCCAATAGTCAAAACAAAATAGTGTGGATCCACCCAGTACATTCATGCACAAAGCTGACGATCATATTTTTTGTCAGTTTTATTTAATCATTATAATAAATCATATTGAAATTGTCATGAAATCCATATACCTTATTAACCAAGGTAAATTTTCGGAAATTTGCGGAAACGTAAACTTTTAATTTGCGGAAACGTTATAATTAACATTCGAAAAAATTGCGGAAAAGTAATGCGCCCGTTTCAGGTGAATTGTTTTTCGTCAGTTAACATTTAGTTCAATAATTGTCATGTAGGATATATTATAAGTACAATCAATTTCAGAAATAGTTTGTTTTTAGTTGGTATATATATTTATTTCAATAGATCAGGAATCCAGTTATCCTTCTTACTGGTATTTGAGGAGATCGTTTCCACCTTCAATTACAAGAGAGTTCCTATCTTAGAAGTTCCGTATTTCTATATTTATAAATTAATGAGTATATTGCTCTGGTTTCTGTACGTTGCTGATGGTAATCTTGCCATGATCAAAGCGACCAAAAGTACACCATAGTCAATGTTAAATATTTAATGGATTCAAATTTTATCAAATACAGCTTCCGTGTAAACACAATTATGTGATGTATTGTTTACTAAAAGTCTAATGATGAAATAGTTTTTGACAAAAATAACTGTTCAAACAGAATTATCTCAAAGATCTACAAAATAAGTTGTCAAAGTAAAATGGGATAAACCTTTATTTATCATCAACCACTTCTTCTCAGAGAGAGAGAGAGA
>MJUU01066753.1:78978-94466 GCA_002080025.1 Modiolus philippinarum
AACTGTTCTAGAACAGTTCTAGAGCTGCTCTAGAAAAGTGTTCTAAAAGCAGTCATTGTCAAGAACTGTTTTAAAAGCAGTCATAGAGTAGAACTGTTCTAAACAGTCATCAAGTAGAACTGTTCTAAAAACGGTCATAACCTGTTCTAAAAGCAGTCATGGTCTTCCGTATGACTGCTTTTAAAACTGTTCAAAGTTAATTTAGAAGATGTCCGTTTTATGACCACTTTTAGAACTGTTCTGATTTATGACCACTTTTAGAACTGCTCTATTTTATGACTGCTTTTAGAACTGTTCTAAGTTAACTTAGAAAATGGCCGTTTTTATGACCGTTTCTAGAACTGTTCTATGTCTGCTCTAAATTTACTTCAAGTTAACTTAGAATTGTTTCTAAGTTAACTTGGAGTTAACTTGGATGAGAGGTTATGACTGCACCCAACTGTATGTGACCACAACTATCATTAACCCACCTACCCATTGATGACCCATTACTCCCCAATCCCAAGGTAAAGACGCGGACAATGATTCCAAGTTTCGGGTTGGATACAAATTTTTTTTTACCATATGTACTGTTTTCCTTGACCTTTCATTTTTTAAATCAAAGCTCCGGTGGAGCTGAATATCGAAGCCCTGAAAATCTTCACGTGGCAAAACTTTGTAGTCATCCAAAGAACTGCTGCATACGTCAGTCGTCTGCATGAATTAAGTTATTCCGTAATACGTGAAAATAATCGGATTGTGTGATTTCGCATGTCGATTTCACTGCTATAAATATATGCAATACACTGTCACAAGTAAACAAATGTTATTTTAATCTTTGAAAATTTACTGCGCGGCAGGTTCGTTGCTCCGAGACGCAATATAAAAAACGAGTAATTTGATAAACATGCATATTGTTTTCAATTTAATATAACAACACCATATTCAACTCAAGAAAATGAAGAAATATAACTTAAAAACACAATGTATACGATTATAAAAGAAACTTGCGTAATATATTTTATCGGAAGCACGAAGATTATCTTTCAGAGCTGTTAACAGGCTTCAAGCCTCACGTGATGTTTTTCTTGTCATTTTAACATCTCTCCAGCCATTTCACGGCTTCGAGATAAACATCGATCCAAATGCAAACAATATTTATTTCGGAAAATAACATAGTTCACAAACAATTAATTTCGCATATCATTTACGAATAGACCCTAGCTTACAAAGTAAAATGTCCTAGAAGAGCGTTGATCTTGCGTATTGACAGGGTCGTATTCACATTAGAATGCATGTCTCCATTAGGAGTTTTGGTGTGATCATGAAGGTGTTGTTTTGATTTTGACTATAATAAGAAAATGTTTTCCAAATACGTTGTTGATTATATAATGTGAATTTTTATACTGAATCAAATTTTGAATTTTTCTATTTATTTTTTTCAAGAGTTTGCAATATTTATACTCCCTTGATTGTAAATATTGCATGGTTTATTGTCATTCTATTTTTTTACCCGTTTTACTTTAAAACATGTGGCCTATATTTCAATATTCTTGCTTCTGAGTACTTCTTTCTATTTTTTGATTCATGGTCTTCCATATTATTTGATTCTAAAGCTGCTGTTGAGAGGGTTGCCCTGTGAAACAAATGTACGGCTTACCAAAATTTAAAACTGTTAATTATGCAATGAATGATTAATATTTAATCCTTTTAATTTGTTTTGGCCATTGCATTATTTTTACAATCAATTTTATATGCTTTAATTCATAAGTCAAACATTGGTGGAAATAAATGTGTAAATATTGCATTGCATCACATGTGTTATACAAAGACAAAAAAGCTTGCACCTCGAATTAAATGGTTTTCTTTGTGCTTCGTGGGACAAAACCATGTTTATTCAAGAGAAAGGCTCTTTAGCAACAAACTCATACATTTTCTTATCGACTTGATGAGTGCCCAGTGTTTGTCTATATTTTGTACTCGTTCACTAGCTAAAGACACTAGTGTTTTGTCGGGCAACGGATAACCGTGATTGTAAGAGCACTATGCCATTGTAATTTATGTTTTTTGACAATCCCGCAACCATTACCAGAAAAGACGTGGATGTACTGTTGTTTGTCATTTAGCAAAGAATTTTACCTAGGTCGTATTGAACTTACTATGGGGTATGAGCGAAGGCATCATGGTGACTTCAAGATGTAGAACAACAATAAAACTGTTGTTCCTTTGCTTTGATTTACTATGTATTAGGTACTCCAACGAAAAAATTGAATGTTCACATTCAAAGAATATAATGGTGCAAAAAGATAGTTAAAAATTAGATTAAAAAGATTAATTAACATAAATTAAAAAATTACAATTTGTCCACTTCCAGTTTTTATTTTCTTCTCATTTACCAGTTCTGTTTAGAGCTAAGGAAAAACTGGTTCCAAATTATTTAGAGTAACGGCGCTTTGTCTACTAATTATGATAAACTACGACGAAAATTCAAGAAAACTGCAAAAAGAAGTAAAAGTTAAAATTCCAGTGCACCTACGTGCATTCATGAATCTATTTGAAACCTTGCAGTTGAAAAGTATGGGTTGTAATTTTTTTTCTTTATTCAAATTTTATTTCATTTTTTTATTTTATTATTTTTATGAACTGCATGAGGTGAGTGAATTGCTATTAAATGAAATTTAGAAAAAAAAGTAAGCCTGAGTTAAATTTTATTTCCGCACAAAACAAATTCTTAATTACTAGTTCTTGGAATCTTTCTTGCTTCAAAACGCTTTTGACTGTCATAAAACAATTTGTTTCACTTTTTGTTGACTTAATTTAGCTGAATCAGTCCAAAAGTAAGTACTGAAACGATGTAAAATGAGCATACTTGTCTAATCATACGTACACACCAGTGAGTCCAAGTTATGTACATGTATGCCTAGTTTAAAATAAATAAGGCAATGGGGATGCAAAACCATGCGGAACATAACTAACTAAAGGAAGAAAACATAAATATTATAAAATATTATATTACATGGTTTGTTGACTAGGATTTTTTAACCAAAGTTTAGGAATGCCAACTATTCAAAGAAAAAAAAACTGTTCAAAGATCATTTGAAAATCCCGGTTTTCAAAAAGGAGTCCGAAAATTTTTCCAAAGAAATTTACGATACATCTTGATAGAAAAAAAACAAAACAAAAAACGATAAAATCCCTTACATTTTCTTTGTACTGATCTTAAATCTTAATTTGGTCCACGAAGGAAAAGAAAATGGACCCATTGGATCCCCTTAGATAATGATCGTATTAAATGATAATCTCAGAGATATAGTGGGTCAACTTTTATATGTACATAAACTACATGTATCTGTACTTATTCTGGTTCATTAAATGTTCAATGTGACTAAAAAATAATTTGAATGGCATTGTCTTCATTCTACAGCAAACAAGTTTGCATTCATAATTTCTATATCCTTATTTACATCATCAAAGGAATTGTCCAGTTGAAAGAACCAATAAGATGGCTCATTTCGTTTCAACAATGTCAAACAATGTGAAAGTTAACTTTCAATTACGAAGACTTTTGCACGTGAATTGTTACGATATATGGTCAAGGCTGTCATTCGGTTACGCCGATAAATATGATCGTTAGGGATTTGTAACGGCGGTCAAGTCTTGAGACCGGATCGTGAGGGATTAGGTGACACCATCGTGAGGGATTAAATTGAGAATTTTTTGGAAAAATCTTGATATATTGAAAAACGACAGAACTTACTGGGAAAAAGAAATGTGTCTGTCAAAATGATTATTATCAGACTATCTTTTAGAACCAAAAAAATTTAAATGGTACAACATGTTTCTCAGAATTACAAAAGGCGTCGTTGAACCCTACTGACTTTTTGAAGATTCGTAACTAATTTTTTGCTCTTTTTGGAAAAATGTCCTTTGCTCGGTGATCAAGTTTCTGCTACAACGTATATTGTTTATATAATGCTTACTAATGATGGGTTTTATTTTTGTATAAGGTAAACGATAAATACGCAAAATATGATTTTGTGCATTTTCATCCAAAAATGATCGTGAGGGATGCGGTGACGAAATTTATGATCGTGAAGGATTAAGCTTAACAATGATTGTAAGAAGAAATGTTGTTTTTTTTGTTCATATATTCAGCAATATCACGATGATACTTAGCAAAATGCACCTTAGACAATAGTAATTAGATGACGATTTTAAGTATTTTTAAAAGTGCAGTAGTGTTTATTACTGCATTTTTCTTGTTATCATGGGAAGCATAATGAATATGTATATTCACTATAGAATCAAATTGACGAATTCATTAATTTATGTCATTTTCGTTCATGATCTCAAAAAGATTTAACAAATTAATTCAAATTAAATGCGGTTGACCTAGAATACTAGAAAAGCTCTTGAGGGGACCACAAACATACTTTTAACTTAGGGGGAAATGTCGGGCAACCGGTGACAGCGGTTGCTAAAACATTTTTCCAGTTGATTTTATGTTTGTTGACAGCCCTTCATTCATGGATGATGATAAGCATGGATGTAGTTTTGCTCGACAATTAGCAATGGGTTCCGCTCAAACCGGTGCTCTTGAACTTACTTTAACATGTATATGGTATGAGGAAAGCTCAATTTTGAAGGCCTCATGGGTACTTCAAGATGAAGAACAACCATTAAAGCTTTGTTCCATTGCTTTGTTTTACCATGTATTTGTAGAGATTTTGTCTCATGCGGATTTACTCCATATCCCTTCATTTCTTTTTATAGGTCTCAATTTTATTTTTTATAAGCACACTAACCTTCCTTGGTGAGAAAGTAACACATAAAATCAACAATTTGGTATTGAAATAGGAAGAAGACAATAGCTTCTAGAAATGGTCATGAAACACAAGCACGTGCGCAGAAAAATAACCCTATGTCAACCCCATTTTTAGTCAAACTTTCAGGTTATGCTAGGTAATTCTCGATAAACTACATTTCTGCATATGAGGAGACATTGTGCAAAAATGTAAGAGAGAAATCACTCACATCAATAGGATGAAAACTTTTAAAAAGGGATACACAGAGTTACAATTTAACAATTTATTGTAATTTTCATGTTTATTTAATTGCGTTCTGTGCTTTGCCTAGACTAGACTGTGTTCTGTGCTTTGCCTAGACTAGACTGTGCATTTAATCCATGCTCTTCTGTCACTGTGTTATCATGGATCAGGCATGTGTCTTAAATTGAATATGTGTAAAATGTGTTGTAGTTAATTAATTATTGCTGTTTATTATTTTGTATTGTGTATGTGTTGATAAAAATCCTATAGTTTGGCTTTTATATCAATAAAATATTTTGATTCTGATTCTGATTCTGATTCTGTGTTATAATTATCTGGTGAAAAATAATTTGAAATATAAACACAAAAAAGATAAATAATTCCAATTTCAATTTTATAGTCGACATCATGAACTTGTTGATCACTATGGAACATCCTTGTTACCTTCTCCTTTGACAGTTTGATTTGTTACTTCTAGTGGTATAAAATTGTCTCCCTTCTAAAAAAACTCTTTTGTGTTTATATATAGATTACACCACAAGATCCCGTTCATTACCATATTTTATCCACTAGAGATAGTTAAATTTTAAAATTTTAATTGCGAGGCTTGCCGAGCATTTTAAAATTTTTAAATTTAACTATCGAGAGTGGATAAAATATGGTAATAATCGGGATAAAGTGGTGTAATCTTTTTCTCTAATGATCAATGATAAACACCGAGAATTGTATTCCGAATAGATTTGGCGGGAAACAGCACGAGGCTTTATTCAACATTCGTTGAATAAAGAAAATTTATCTTACGGGTCGAAACCGGTTTAAACTTGACATGTCATTAGAGAAAACTTTTTTCTAAACAGAATAAGAGCTTGGCGACGAAAGTAAACAATCGACAAATTTTAAGATTAAAAAAGAAATAGACGAATACAATATTTAGTGAAAACGTCATTCAATTCCCAGACCTTTGCTTTGTAGGGGGAAAGTGATTAAACTTGCCCAGAAGAAGGTGTGATACGGGAATATAATTTACTGTGGTTATAAAATATTCATTGGGCAAACTTAATAAAATCATTAAGTTAAAATGCATGCTGACGATGACGCCTTTTGTAAATGTGTAAAAACGGAAGACTTTTAAACTTTTACTTCGATACACTTCTATTAACTAAGTTAAGCCATTTTGACAGACATAAATATTTTAGGGAATAACTGCCCTAATAAATAAATATTTTGAAATGAAAAATGACCTTGTAAGATTTCCCATGACGACAATCCCTTACGATGGTGTCACCAAATCCCTCACGATCTGTTCTCAAGGCTTAACCGCCGTTTAAATCCCTCACGATCATTTTTATCGGCGTAACCGAATGACAGCCTTGATGGTGGGCAATTGGGTGTATAGAGATTTTGTATCATGTGCCCTACATCGAAGTGCCAATTATAAAACCACCCAAAGTCTAATAAATTCATTATAGTATTCAATGTTTGACAAAATATATTTAATCTATGACCTTAAAGATGTCAAGATTGAACAAAAAAGATGCGAAGGAATTTTTTAATGCAAATGCGGTAATGTTTTATTTTCAATAAATGAACACTTTGAAGAAAACACGATATGACAAGGACGGAGTGTATCTCAAGGTTTAATAATTTTGGAACTTTTGTATATTGCAGCTGGAAAGTTTAAGTGATGAAATACATCGGCAAACGAATACCGATGCAAGAACGAGGAAAGGGGGAATTCTAAAATCATAAATCCAAAATCACGGCAATTCAAATCCAGCACGAAATTGAGACAGTATGACAAAGAATAAACAAATATACAAAAATGAACAAGAACGCCACACAACTGAAGCACTAGCAGTGTGAACCCTATAAAGACTGAGGTATCATCAGGTGTTCCGGAAAGGTAAGCATGATCTGCTCCATGCGTGGCACCCGTCACACTTCCAGTGAAAAATCCGGTTTTGTCACAGTCGGTATAAGTCAGTCCGGTAACAAACTCTTGATCTACCAAAAGATATCTGTTCTCATTTGTGAAATAGAAACATTGTAACGGTCTGCCAAATCGTGCTTACGACCGTAAAACTTCTGCAGTGACAATTGCAACAGTGAGTGAACATACCCTTGATGTATAAGTTTTTGAGACAGTAATTTCGCTCTGTTGACAAAAAAGCTGTACAAACTACAGGCACGACAATAGCGAATGAGTTGTGAAATGTACACGCCATATGCCGGAGATGTGGGAATATTACTGCTCAAAAACGTAAAGTTCACTATTGGAAAGTCGAAATCATCACGCTTGTCGTAAAGTTTTGTTTTCAGACGTCCAGAGTTGTCAATGTAGAGGTATAGGTCCAGGTATATGATGCTGATGATGGTGTATCAGTGGTCTTTTTAATTTCGAGTTCATTTGGGTATATAAAATGAAGGTTATCCTTAAATTGAGAATTGTTCAATGAAAGAACATCATCTCTTTAACGGAAACTGAAATTAAAGGATCTGGCTAGCTTATTGTCTTTTTTTCTGGACTAGCCCCAGAAAATAGATTTTACCTGTTCACTGAGCAAAAGGGTCCAAAGTTAAATTAGATTTTATTCCCGTTTCCCTATAGTATAATAAACATACGAATAAAACCCAATACAGGTAGACTACTTACTCTATGACCACAATCTTTGAATAGGAGAGAAAATGACAATACGTTATTTTGAAAGATGTGTCAGGGGTGCACGAAGCTGGCCAAAGGAGCCTAGTCTGCTGGTAAAACACTGTTGCACTACGGTAGAAAAATCAAATTTAAAACTTCCAGAAGGGTTTGGTCAGGAATCATCACATATTTCAGTAGACATCATCAGATCAGTGAGAGGCCTGTATGTATGTAAAATTTTTAGGTCACTTGATTTCAAAGCTAATTTAACGGATGCAAGGAGAATAGCTTGTCGGTATTCCCTATTACGCAAATAATGCAAGTTACGTCCTAGTTTCTTGATTTAATCAAATTCTGGCATTTTATGACAATATTTCCGTAACAACGAGGATTAGAAATGCCCTTAGTAATAAGCTGTTTGCCAGTAACACGGTCTTTAGATATCAATTTTAAAACTTCTGACATGTATTCAACAACATGAAATTTGTAAAAGTTTGGCTGTAAGGTTACGTTCGTTAAAATCGCCAAGAGTAGAACTAAACACCTCATATAATGGAGCCAGAGGAATGTTGCCGTCAAGAAAAGGGAAATATAAAGTAACAATGAAATTAAAATCGTCCCTTTTATCATATATTTTTATATTTTACCATGGTCAATCATAATAGTTAGATCAAGAAAAGGGCGGTATTTGAAATCATTGTTAGCTTTATCTAATTTAAGTTATTGTTGGTAAATGATGTCTGCATAATCTAAAAACTGGGGATTGTCTCTAATAAGGATATCGTCAATATACCTGATGTTATCACTGAAAATAGAAATAAGATTATCACTGTTTTGTATGGTAACGTTTTGAAGCTTTTGAAGTTTTGTACATATTATGCACCATTACGTATTATGACTGTAAATATGAAATTTCCTTATACAATAAATCGCACCATCTGGATTTTTCTGTCAAATTAAGTACGTTCAAGCCCTATTTTCCATAACCTTAGAGTATTCTAATTCAATCGATATGGGAATTAAAAAATCTTTTACCAAATGCATTCCGAAATAGACACATTATGCAAGCAATTCATTGCATATTTCATCTGAAAATAGACATTGTAGGAGCAGACAGGAAGTTAAATAACATGGTAAATTAAATCTACTTGGAATGAACATTGAATCTTCTCAAATATTGATTCAATTATAGTCATATCAGAATCAATGTTTACGGTGAAAACATGGACTTGAGTCTTTTATATGTCAGTTAAAGGTTATTTCTGAATACCGTAATGAGAGTGCATACAAAATAAAAAAGTAATCTCCAACTTTGAGCTTAAATACAGATTTGTAATAAAAGTAGTTTTTATTTAACGTCGGATTACAATTAACAATGAACATAATATAAGCTCTGTAGAGTTTTTATACCGACTACATACATATAATACACAAACATAAAACACATACAGTCATGCATACAGACATAAAACACATATATGAGTAATCATGCATAAAACATAAGCAATAGCACAAAGCATAAAACATATGGATCGCAAGCATAAGAAATAGCGTAAAGCATGTAATTAAGATCAACATAAAAAAACATGGCAAACTAAGCAAACATAAGCACTAAAACATAAAACATATAAAGCAGATAAGCATGGTACTAAGAACACTAAAAATGTGTGCTGGGTCATGCAAAGCACTATTGATAATCAAAATGAGCAGATTTAAATAAAGGATCAAACAAAAACACACATGGACGGAAGAGAAGAAGCACTTTGAAAAAAAAAACTAAAAATGAAAGTGATAACAAATGTATATATAGGTATACAATCCCTAGTTTCTACAACTAACAACTAACAAATGAACAGGATGGCCCTGTCCATGTGTTAATAAGAGTCTTGAACTGATTCAAGTTTGTCTGCACTCTTAGTTCATTAGGGAGACTATTCCAGATCTTAGGGGCTGTATACTTAAAGGATTTTAGACCATACCTTGTGGTTTTTACCCTTGGTATTTCTGCATTGTTCTTTGACCTAAAGTTATAAAGAGAATTATCTTTCAAATTTATCAGATCTCGTATAAAAACAGGGCTATTACCATTTATAATTTTAAAAGTTTCCAGAGCTATTGACCTGAGACGTCTTATTTTAAGGGACGGTAAAAGAGATTTTGGTAATAAATACTCATATGTATTTTCGTTATCATTATAAATAAAGGCTCTTTCCTGCAGTTTTTCAATTTGGTAGTATTGCTTTCAGAACAGAAATGCCATGTTAGAGGGCAATGACTAAAATTAGACATAATAAATGAAAAATAAATAGTCATTTTACTGAGTCGATTTACATAGTGCCCAATAGGCTTTAAGACATTTAGTTGCCTTGCAGCCCTCTTACACATATTGTTAATATGACTATTAAAATCAAGCATGAAATATATAGTAACACCTAATAATTTGACTTCTGTTTCACATTCTATAATAACATCCCCTCCTAAATCAAAATTTAAATTCAGATCACCTCATTTGTTTTTCCTAAGAGCTATCGCCTGAAACTTATCAGGGTTAAATTTCATTTTATTTACATGAAACCATTGAATCATTGCTTTACTATCGTCTTCAAGAACAGACTTCAAAATTTCTGGATTGTGATGAGAATAAGATACAGTATTATCATCTGCATAGTTATATAGAGTTGAAAGATGAGTAAACTAGAAAATATCATTTATAAAGATATTAAACATCACTGGCCCAAGGATATAGCCTTGAAGTACACCTTTTATTATATTTTGAAAAGAACTAATATGTTGTTAACACACCGTTTTCTATTACTGATATAACTGGTAAGTAATTTTACAGCATCATAGCTAACCCCATAGTGTTTCGTTTTAACAGTAACAAATCATGAGGCAAACAATCGAAAGCTTTTGATAAATCCATCAATATGGCACCCACATACTTGTTACTATCCAAAGCTTCTTTCCAATCCTCAACAATTATGATGATAGTAGACTGACAGCCAAAACCTGCCCTGAACGCTGCTAAATATGGATTAAAAATTTTATTGAAATAATCAGAAAGTTGGGTATGAATTGCTCGTTCGAATAATTTTGAAATAGTTGGTAGAATGCTCAGTGGACGATAATTTCCTTTGTCCAGCAAGCTATTTTTCTTATGTATCGGACAAACTCTAGCCATTTTTAAATCATCTGGGAACACAGATTTTGAAATTGACCTGTTTACAAGTTCTGTAATTGGCTTAATAACAGTAGGTGCAGCACACTTAAGTATAAATGGGGAGATATTGCCAACTTCGGTTGCTTTCTTAACATTAATTCTGTTAATTTGTTTTATCACAAACTCTTCATTTACATGTTTAAAATTTAAAGTATCAATACTCTTATCTTTCATGATATTATCAATTTGTACAATACTAGGATGATTGTTATCAATAATTATATTTGGATCACCAATATCTTTAGCAACATTAAAATAAAAATCATTGAAAATTTCACACACTTCTTTTTGATCTGTAATAAGAATATCATTCTCTGACAGAAAAATATCCTTTGTTACATTACAGCCCTTGTTTGTCAAAAAAGGTTTAATGGTTGGCCAGAAATCTTTTGATTTTGGCCCACCAACACATCTTTCCACAAAATATTGATTTAAAGACTTCCTCTTTAATGTTGTTACATAGTTTCTCTGTTTAACATATTCATTCCAATGTTTAGTTGTTCTATAATTTTGATATTTATGAAAAAAGCATTCTCTTTTTATAAATTGATGTTTTAAGAGTAGCATTCATATAAGGTACCTGTTTTTCCAGTACTCTCCGCTTTTTAAAAGGAACATGCTTATCGACTACCTCTAAAAATTTATTGTTAAAATTTGTATAAGCATTATTAACATCATCAAATTGTATAAATTCATTAAAATGTACTTGCTGTAAATCATTTACAAAATTTTCACAGTTAAAATTTTTAAAACTCCTACATACTCTAGTTTGCACTTTATGTTCTTATGTACTACAGTTTACTTGTACTGCTATACAATTATGACAATCACTAAGACCTGAATTAAAATTTAAAGTTTTTTTAACTAAATCTGGTGTGTTTGTTAAAACAACATCAAGTAAGCTGGGTTTAGATGAGCCCATGAAAAAAGTTGGCTTTTTGATATGATTTGATAAGTCAAAAATGTCACATAGATTATTAGTGAGTCGAAATTTAAATCTCCCAAGATAAAAATACTATCATATTCTGAAAGAAATATATCACAAGTTTTTTTAAAATCATCTTTAAAATCTGTATTTGACATTGAAGGTGGTTTGTTAACACCTACAAAACAGCAACGTTTAGAGTCATTTCTTATTTCAACAGTTATTGATTCTATAGATTTAAAAGCCCATCTGATTTTCTATCCCCAGTGATGCAAGATCTCATGTATACCATAATACCACCTCCCTTGCAGTCTCGATCAGCCCTCCATAGACTGTAATTGTCCATTGCAAAGAGTGCATCTGGGAAAGAGCTATCTAATTTTGTCTCAGAAATGTATAATATATCAATTATATTTTTATGTAAAAATTCTATAAATTCCCCGTGATTGTGGTGTTTAAGGGATTTATTTTTGATATACAGATGACATTCGCAATGACCGTTTTTTCATAGTTACATTGTTATGATTTGCTGTCAGTTTTTAGGTTAAAAATATTTTTAATACTACCAAATTTTTATATTTAAATATGCAATCATTAATTTATGAGGGTCTCGTTTTCTTCAAAATAGTTATATCTTCAAAAATATCGACATGTATATTTGATGTTGACATTGTTTCACTTGTCTCTTCCAAAATATTTACATTGCCATTGACGTTCACACTATTAGTTGACTGTGTTTTTTCCGAATTTATGGGTTAAGATAGATATAATAAAAACCGAGTATATTTTGCCGTTTCGAAGAAGAGGGCCCTATGGGTTACGTTTCATAAACAAGTAAATGTACACTAGAAAAGGTATCGTGTGCATCTTTTTCAGTATTTGTGTCGGTATGTATTCAAGTCTAAATCTCACTGTATCGTATTTCCAACGTTATTTCGACGCCCTCTTGACAATTAAGTACCACAATATTATCCTTCCCCAGAATACAATTTCCCATAGCTGAGGAGTTTCCAAAACAAGAAAGTAAGTTTTGTTGTTCTCGTGCCGACAATTTTCAAGAGTCACGAATACCTTAGTACCGCAATACCTTTGAAACTATTTTCTGTTGGTGAGCATTTCGGCAGTTTTTGTCTCCTGTGCGTAGGTAAAAAATCAAACATAAGCAAGACAAAAAGCTTAACTTATATAGTATACCGATAATATGGTTTCATAATCCATCAGAGTAATGACAAAATCACCGGACAAAATTGTCAGGGAGCCAAAATCCAAAGGGCTAAAGACAAAGGAGGTGCAAAATTACCGAAAAATTAGACACCGAAATGATCCTGACTGGGTAAATGCATTTCAAAGGAATTATTCTTTTTGAGTTATTTTTTAATATTTGGCACATACTTTCTAGCAAAATTTCAAAGTACACAACTAACAAATTACTATTTTGGGTTGACTGGCGACCAGGGCCAATAAGATTCTTCATGCCAGTATATCGATGACATAGTTATGCAGATGTCGACAGTTATTTTGTACTGATTTGAATACTCAGTTTGATGGTCTGATCGTTAAAAATTACAGAACAGCTTGATCATTTTTGGACTTTTTTTGTTGAGCAAAAAAAGGTTCGTATTATTATCTTTGTCTGCATATTTTTCATCCTAGATTTGGAAGAATATGGGTAATTGTGCAAAAAATGGGTTTCAAATAACTTATTTACTAGTTAATATAGTCCTTCAATAATATTTTCTATTAAAATAAGTTTATTTACACGTTGCGTATTATACATGTAGACTTCAAGACGAAGAACAACAATAAAAGTGTTCTTTTGCTTGGTTGCCCCATGTATATGTAGATACTATGTATCATTTGAATTTACTCCATATCCCTTCATTGCTTATTCTACGTACAATAGTATCTAGTAAATTATGTCCATAGACAATATTTTCTAGGGAAAATACTGAAGTCCATATAGTCATATGCATATTTTTGTTAAAGCAATCATATTCATTGTCTACATTTATAATTTTAATAAAGAAATGATGAATAATACCTTTGTATTTCAATTGACCATGGACAATATTTATGCAGGACAATATGTCCATCACCTTTTTGTGACTTCAACCTAATACTAAGATTATTTTAACTATAAAAACTTGATTCAATGATATTTATTGTTGATTTTATGTTATAAAATTCAAGTATAAGTAAAACGGTTCATAATTTTCTTTAACTATTTTTACTAAAACATAGTTCACTGGTAAAATATGTAGATACTCCAACGAAAAAAAAAATGAATATTTGAATTGAATGAATATAGCAGTGCCAAAAGATAGCTATCTGCTTCAATAATTAGACATTAAACTTTAAATCTCCAAAAATTAAGATTAAGGATAAATTAACATCATTAAAAAATTACAATTAGTCCACTTCCGGTATTTTCTTTTCTTCGCATAGAGCTAAGGAGAAACTAGTTTAAAAATTATTTGAAGTTACGACGCTTTGACCACTATTTACGATTAATTACGACCAAAATTCTAGAAAACTGCAAAAACACGTAAAAGTTAAAATTGCCGTGCACCTACGTGCATTCATGACTCTATTTGAAACTTTGCATTTAAAAAGTAAAGGTTGTAATTTAAATACAACACTTAACGTGCGTCTTAATGCACCGTGTCATCATTGTGTATTTGTGCATTGAAAATTGATAAATCATCAAAATGTGCTTAAAAATTCTTCGTTGGAGAACCATGGACTAAATTTCCTAGTTAAGTGTTCTACCAGGACATAATTTATCACTTACATAGACACACACTGTCTTGCACATCCAAATAACGGTAGATGAATATTTTACGTTTTTGATAACAGTGTTTGGAATTTTTTTGGTTGATCATGTTTCATTGAGAGTCTTGGAACTAAAACTACTTTGGATCAAATAGATATAGATTAAACCAACAAGTCGTTTATAAGAAAACATAATTCGTTATCACTATCATGAGAGTGCGAATGGGAAAAACGGTTGACTTGCATTCTCAGTAAAGTTTACTTACATTCTAAATTTTTTGTCGTCTGATATATCTGGATTTTTCTCAATTAAAACGATTTTTTTTACATAATTCAAGATATGATTGTTGCATCCCATTTTCTTAATACTTCTTGTTAAACGTACGTTCTGTATCTTAGTTTTTTTCTTTTCAACACACGTATTAAAATCGACAAATTGAGTGTCTTCGGGTCAGTTATTTGACTTAAACGCCATTTTAATAACAACAACACCATAAACAGTTTCAGATCTTATATATTATAGACTTGAAAGTATTTCGCGCAGTTTAAGTCATTTTGCACAAATCAAATCCAAGGGATAAAAGATATATACTGAAACAAACGAAGGTGGTCAAGAACTTCATCGTTATAGTTAACTCGTGTACTCAGATATCTGAAAGCGAAATTTTCTTGCATATGTGCGACAGTTTTTGTGTGTATCACTGCTGTATTCTTTTCCATGATGTAAGTTCCAAGATTTCATTTTGACCCTTCTATTCTGTCAAATTATCTTGAGAACTTTGCAAAAGTGTTTTAAATATTAACTCATTCCAATTTAGATTTGCAATTCCAATGATTGCAAATCTTGTGCCACCATTTTTGAGAATGACCAAGAAGTTTGAATAAATCGCAAAAAGCTGAACA
>MJUU01066753.1:95810-111870 GCA_002080025.1 Modiolus philippinarum
AATAATGCTCATGACTTAAATATTTCAACGTCAAATACTAATTTCTGTTAGAAAAAATTGTATTTTTAACCTAAATGCCACATTTTTCGTCTAACTGATTGTTTATTTTCCCATAATACATCTGGAACACACAAGTCAATTTCGCAGGGAATCCAAGTCAACCGTTTTTCCCTTTCGCACTTTCATGATAGTGGTTATCAAATAATTTTAATTTATCCATCCTTATTACTAGGTCTATTCCAAAAGTTAGTTCGGCTCTTAGAAATTCAATATACACGTCGATTAACTTTTATCAAATCACAATACTCTTAAAATATAACAATGTGTGTATGTGCGCGTGTGTGTGGATTGTACACTCATTTTGTGAGTTTAAATTGATGACAAATGTAAACAGATTGATTTAAAAAATATTTTTATCCATTCACGATATTAAGATGTCTACAGACATGACTGACAGAGTAACATTTATGTATGTTGAACGTTTTCATCATACGTTTGAACTACTTGAACTTAAAAGAAATATAAAAACATAAAAGAAAAAGGCTGTGTCACGTCATTTGACATGTCGTCTTATAAAAATGTAAATTTCAAATATGAAAGCATGTACATATTGTACCCAACAGTTCAAAACATTAGGTAGAATCTAATTGTTTTCTGCTCTTAAATCTTCTGTAGTTCCGATATTTCTCTTACATCCAACTGTTAAATCGCACTGATATATGATGCAAGAATTCAACATGCGTATAGATGAAAAGATTCTAGCTGGGAGTTTAGTTCATACACACTAAGGTGAACTCACGTGTGGGTGCACAAAATAGACTGGGTCGAGGCTTGTTACTCTGGAGATTATTATTGAAAAGTCATATTCATATGATAATGTAATTTAATACAGTTAAAATTCTTATATTTACATTGTATCTTGATATTTTAACAAATGATTATTTTATGTTTAAATGAGAATAATTAAGGTCCTTTAATTCGCGTTTTCTTTTTTCAAAAAGAAAAAGTCAAATACGTTATATACATTTAACAGGACACATGTTAAGAGGGGGAAATTTTGAAGGAAAACCTTGTTACTCGGGCCTTTGCCCTACAGAATAGATATAATCTTCTTATCCAGGTATTAATTTTTTTACTAGGTCTTTCCGCTTGATAAATATTTCTGCAGACGATCGATCGTACATGTAAGTAGACACTAAAATATGAGTGGTCGTTCATGTCATTGGAGGTCTATATAAGAATAAGTTGCGCGTTATATTGCTTCTTTTACGCGTAAATACAAACAATTAGCGCAAATAGAACTAAATCGCGCGCAAGTAGATATTAATAGCTTGCTATAATTTCTGATATACAACCGTCTGTATTAGCAACCGCATGAAATTAAATAGCGGGCAATTTGTTTAATATCGCGCGCAAATTTTTACTTGATGTACCTTACTTTTTGGCCAATCAAACAGAGCGTTTTATGCAATGCATCTGATTCTTGAATACCAAGATATTCCGAGTATATTTCTTGTGGCGGGAATAATCATGGCACGGGAAAGAATTCATATGCTTAAACAATGTTAATTTCATTTACTATCGCGTGCAAATTTTAAACTCTTACGCGTGAATGCAAACAAACAGCGCGCAAATAATATTAAACTACGCGCAAGTAGAATAAATTACGTGCTATAATTTTTGATATTCAACCGTCTGTATTTACTGCTGCACGAGTTTAAAAAGCTTGTAAATTAATTCAATATCACGCGCAATTTTTTAACTTTTACGCGTAAATGCAAACAAATAGCGCGCAAATAATCCTAAATTGCGCGCAAGTAGAATAAAAGGCGTGCTATAGTTTCTGATATACAACTGTATGTATTTACAGCTGTATGAGTTTAATAAGCGTGTAATTTAATTTAATATCGCGCACATATTTTTAACTTTTACGCGTAAATGCCAACAAATAGCGCACAAGTTAAATAAATGGCGTGCAATAATTTCTGATATGAACAGCCGCACGAGTTTAAATATCATGTAGATAAATTTAATATCGCGCGCAAATTCTTTATTTTTACGCGTAAATGCAAACAAATAGCGCGCAAATTTTTAATTTCTACGCGTAAATGCAAACAAATAGCGCGCAAATAATCCTAAATTGTGTGAAAGTAGAATAAAAGGCCTGCTATAGTTTCTGATATACAATTGTATGTATTTACAGCTGTTTGTGTTTAATAAGCGTGTAAATTAATTTCGCGCGCATATTTTTACCTTTTACGCGTAAATGCCAACAAATAGCACACAAGTTAAATAAATGGCGTGCAATAATTTCTGATATGAACAGCCGCACGAGTTTAAATATCATGTAGATAAATTTAATATCGCGCGCAAAGTTTTAATTTTTACGCGTAAATGCAAAAAAATAGCGTGCAAATAATCCTAAATTGCGCGCAAGTAGAATAAAAGGCGTTCCATAGTTTCTGATATAAAACTGTATGTATTTACAGCTGTATGGAAAAACATTTTATTGATGCGTTACAATTTTTTTTATCTCTGCATCTTTAAGAATTTGAATTGATTTAGTCTGTCTTCCAGAACTAAAACTTTTTTTCGCATTTTCGTTTGCGACAATAAATGTTGCCATATGGACCAATACAATCTTCCACTTAAGGGAATACGAGTGTCAGTAATTTTGTTATTAGAATTAAATGCTGACCTTTTGTATTGAATTTTACAAATAGAACAGCATGAGCAAAAAATTTTGAAAATCCATGTCAGAATTTATGAGATAACAGACGTCAAAATTGGCGGGAAACAATTTTCTCTAGAGTTTTCCTTCAATTTATATAAGCTGTTTATATGCCTTAAAATATTAGAAAATATAGTCGGAAGCTTATAAAATTTAATACATTGTCTATTTTATGCATTTTAAAGTGACCTATGACCAAGAAAATATGATACATGTGCATTTTTTTTTAACCCTGTTTGAATGGATTAAACCCGTTGATATCGAATGCTTTTGTAATAAGTATGACGCTCATACTCCCTGAACGCCAGATGTGAATCCCGATATCTGGACTTGGATTTTTGTAACCATCACATCCCTTGTTCCTTTGATATTCTACTGCAGTTGTTTCACTGTCGCATCTCCAAGGTGTCATTTTGCAGGGTATTATTTTCCTTTTATAGAATTTGTAATATTTACCGTGTTGAAACTTGGGGTCACCGTTCACCTAAACGGAAGAACTTTAATTGAATTAATTGATTTAAGGATTTTTTTATATAAAAGATAGGGAAAATCACTGTACAATGGAATAACTCTAAAAATCATTAATAGATTTTGTTCATACTTTACATGCTTTTTGAAATCCCTATATTATGTAGATTTATATCTATAATAAAATTTTGGTTTCACTAATGAAATAAGAGAAATAGATTAAGAACCAACTATTTCTTTTGAAATGCCCGTACCAAGTCAGGACCATTGCGGTGGACAATTTTCCTGTGGTTACCACCTGCTTTGTCTTTTTGGCTCATGGACTTCGGCTTTTGACAACTCTGCTCCTTTGGGTGTTTATGATTATTTTATAACATTCTAATTGTATGAAACACAAATGAACAAACATTTGACAAAAATGGCGGAATAATACCACGGAGACCCCTTAAAACGGATATTTTCCTTTATCTATGGACACTTTTTGTTTTCCTCTTTTGCTTGAAAAGAATAAAACTGCTCCTCATTTCGTTATATTGAAGCATTTAGCTTAGAATAATTTGGATAAATCAGTTTTGCAAAGTTGAAACGTACAGTTTGTTCTCTTAAATACAATATTGAAAAATTAATGTATTTATGTTTAGACCCTTTTTATAGGATATAATTTGATTTCGTACATATTTTTACCAATTGTTTGCTAGACTCACATGCATTACCTAAACATGACCACGGAATAAAGCAATAATTGATTTTTTTCAGTGATATTGTGAAGTTCCTTGTTTTAACTAAAGATTTTACAGACCCAGTGCCCATAAACCGGTTTAACACTACCGCTGGCTTTTGCTAGTACCGGTACCAAGTCCGGCTGTCCCGAGTTCCTATCGTTGTTTATGTTTGTCTTTTGTCAAATTTGTGTTTTTTCTGTGTAGTTCCCTAGCAGATTGTGGCATGTAATTATAATTTTCAGCCATTGTAGGTGTTTCCTGTTGTCCCTTTTATTTCACCAATTAAGTAATTTTACAAATTTCCATGAACTTTCAGTAATTTTACAAATTATACAAATTCAATCTTACATATACTTCGCTTATAGCTTGAAATAATTGAACTTAAAAGAAAAAAAAAGATTGTAGCACGTCATTTGATACGCATTCGTAATAAAAATGTAAATTTCAAATAACTATTGTACCCTACAGTTCCACACAACAGATAGAATCTAATTGTTTTATGCTTTGAAATCCTCTGTAGTTCCGGTATGTCTTAAGTCTGACAGTCAAATCCCACTGATCTGTTAATAAATGATGTAATGAATAATTATGCAAGAATTCAACATATGTTATTTGTTTTGCAACTTTAGGCATATTCATGAAACGATTCTAGTTTGGAATTGAGTTCAAACTTTAGTGAACAAAAGATGCATGTTGTTTCATATCGCATGTTAAGACTGGGTCGATGCTTGTAACTTGGATTTCAACGCGGGAATTTCCGATTCATTTTCATATTTAAATGGTAATTTGATACAGTTCAAATCTTATCTTTATCTGAATATTTTAACTTATTATTAACGGCAATCGGTATCTTTACCTTATTTTATATTGCGGTCGTATATTCATTTTGTGTTTTTGGTAAAAAGAACAAGTCAAATACAGTAAACTTTCCATTGATTAACTAAATTATATTTTGCTTCCAACTTAATTATCCGTACACATATATTTGCAACAAAAAAAAAATATATGAAATAGGAAATTTTAAAGGGAAATCATGTTACTTGTGACCTTTTCCCAACAGAACAGGTATAACATTCAGCTATACAACTTTCTGTAATTCTGACCATTCACCTTGACTAATATTTCTGAATCAGATTGTGTATGCCAGAAATTCACCCTGATACTATGAAATGACACCTGAGAATGAATTATAAACATTTGGAATAAATAAAAAAAAAAATAACAAAATACAAATTTCAAACAAACAAAAGGAGACGTGAAAGAAGTCGTCTCTTTGCGGAACGGCAATCGGTATCTTTACCTTCACATGTGTACGTTTTATTTGAAATGTACAGTTTCGTTAACTTGTATACTTGCTTAACTGCAACTTCTTTCACTGAAGTGAAAGATGACATTCGATAAAAATGTGAATTATCTCCCTGTAATAAGATGGCAAGATAGATCTTAGTACGTCAAAGGGTCGTAGTTTACATTAGGACATGAAGCTACAATTACCTTGTGTAATCTTATACAAATATGTTCATAGGGAATATGCATGTAATTTTAATTTCAATATCAAAAGGGGTTTATTTATAAACAAATAGAATCATCATGCCTTTGACCATGTTTGGCAAACTGGTGCAGGGAGACAATCCAAAAATACGTGTCATTATCATTATCAGGTCCAAGGCTTCATTCGGAATAATTTCGTTGCTCGTTGTATAGGTATCGATTGTAAACAGAAAATTCATACTAGTCTAAAAGTTTTTAATGTAATTATAAAATGAGTATTTTCATGAGTAAAAAAATCAATGATTCATATTTATAATTGTAATATGCAAGTTTAAATAATCAATCAGATTCTAAATCTTTGACTAGTAATATATAATTAAAAATGTCGAACGAGCCATTATTTTTTTTTATCTTCCCAGTTCTTAAAATTTGAATTGTTTTCCAGAACTGAAACTTTTTTTCACATTTTCGTATGCTAAAATAAAGTTTGCCATTTCACCTAACTGCAGGTGTGAATCCCGATATCCTCGTTCACTGTAACGTTTAAACGGTTATTTGTTGGCGGATAATTTTACGTTCTGTGTAGGACTATATACACGAATAATTGATTAAAATCGTCTTTTTAAGATTTGGGAGCATCAGAATATACGTCAGTAAAACTGACTACTATAGAGCAGACGACAGCGTTACTAGATACAAGTTCAACAACAGAGGAAATAACAACGTTGGATATTGAAACATCAAAGGCGACGACGACACCTGATATTACAACGACGCATGAAGCCACAACACCGGATATTTCTTCAACAGAATCTGCTTCTACGATGGCTATTACGACAACGTATGCGACGACGACGCAGGATGTTACAACGACAGACGAGATTACAACATTTGACATTACGACAGACAAGGCGACGACGACAGAGGACATAACGACAATTGATATAACAACAACAGAGGCGACGACCACTCATGATATCACAACAACACAAGTGTTAACGACCACTGCAGAAACATCAACAGAAGGAACAACTCTATCATCAGGTAATCTTCTGAATTTAACTAGAAAGTGTATTGATATAAAATAAACGACTGGAATGGGACCAATAATAGGCATAGCAAAACCAATACAAATACAGGAGCATACCATTAATAATTTTGATGATTAAAACGTGGCCTATTTTGGTGCTTTTGGAAAATTTCTTGATTTTTTTTTATATAAATCAATCATCAACATATAAGTGATGGCATATGGTGAACATTTATATACTATATTACAAACTACAGAAAAAAAGGAAAAACATAAGTAAAAAGAGCACAAACATAATTTAAAGTTGATAATAAACTGCCCATTATTCAACTATGATTTATATCAATGAAGAATTCGTAGAGATTGTGCATTTACTTCATATCATATCATTGTTAATTAAATGATATTCCACTAAAATGTTATGTAATACTACAGTAGTGTCACATGAAGCTGTATTTATAGAAATGTGTGAGTGAATAATTATAGAACAACTAATCGACCGTGATGAATATCAATAAAAATCATTTCGCGAGTGCCGACAATGCTTAACAAGAATTCGGAACTTATTCTGCAGCGAATTTCCCCATAGCGTACAAAGGTCCCTTTTTAGACAATATATCACTTGATAGATGAAATTGCATGTTTCTATCAACATTTTGTTTTCACTGGTATGATTTAATTAAGAAGTAATTCATGTGCGCCGGTGGTTTGTCGGAGATTTACATATGGGTGGCCATTATTTTCGTTAATAATTTACCAAGAATTTAGCGCAGCGGAGCGAGGGGTAAATTAAACAAACATAATGGATACCCATATGTAAATCGACTACAAACCACAGGCGACGTGAATTATTTCGATTCTAATACGACATTTAATAATCTGGGAGGACCTATAGTGTACACAACAACGACAACCATTACATAAAATTTACTGACGTTTTTGTGCGCCAGACATATTATGACGTCGTCTGTTTCAGCATAAAGACTGTTGTGCCGTCGCTCATAATGTTATTGAAGAATTTTATATGGCTGGTCGTCATGTTTTCTATTGTTCTCATATTAGAATACAATTTTAAAATGACTTATTTTACAGCATGGTGTACTGGTGACCGTTTTGTAAAAGATACACTGAATGGAAAATGTTACAGGGCTTGGAATACACAAAAGACATGGACAGAAGCTCAAACTATTTGTAATGGAGAAGGAGGTTTTCTGGCTGTGTTAGATAACGACTCAAAAATAAATTTGATGGCCACGATTCCAGGTAATATCTGCATGATAGAATAGCAAAGCTACAAAAGTTGTCGCCTTATGTAGATGTATTTTTCCAAGTTACAAAGTAATCTGTTCAATGTGAAGGCAGACATAACGAAATATACAGAATGAGGCTTAAATTAGTTATTTCTATCTTTTGTTTTCACGAAAAAAAACAACAAAAAACTATCAACTCAGTTCTGGATTTCTGTATACATTTTTTGCTTATAAATGCGATATTGCCTTTTGTACTCAGCTGTTACATTATTACAATCGTTAATGTCTTAGTTTTTTATGAAAAAGTGCATATTTTGAGAATTAGCTCTATGTCGTATGATAACTTAAGATTGCCTTCAGGGATTTTGATGATTTTGATACTTAAGGTTGAACATGAGCAAAGAAAGGTCCCTTTCGTTTTTGAGGAAAATCGGAAAATGATTTTTGGGAAAAATTTAGTTTTTATATGAAAAAGTGCATATTTTGAGAATTAGCTCTATGTCGTATGATAACTTAAAATTTTTAATATAAATGAATTAAAAAACTGGTTTCGTTGGGAAATTAAAGAAAATTTCAATCTTCGTTTGCAGCTAAAGTCAAACCAAACACCTGATATTAACCAACAAATCAGAAATTTACTCGATTCTGTTGACAATTCTCACTAAATTATGCATGACATAATAATAAATAATGGAAATTTAGATTAATACTTACCAAACATGAATGATAATCCATAGGCACATGTTTAAAATTTTGGGTAAACACGATAAACGCTCGTTTACTGCTGTGGTAAATATAATAAGGTGTGTTCGAATATATGTATATGTGTATTTTTTGTTTTCTATTGTAATCATACACAGTGGATTTTTTTTTCTCACCCAATTACCCGGTTGGGACAGAGACTGTAAAACGGGGACCATCAGTATGCTACCTGGGCTACTGTTGGAAATGTAACAGGACATTTTTGAATAAAATGTATTTGTTTCTTGNCATAGTTTTTATATGAAAAACAGCATATTTTGAGAATAAGCTCTTTGTTGTATGATAGCTTGAAATGACCTTCACAGATATTTATAAGTTTTATGCACAGTGTTGAACTTGATCAAAAGAAGGCCCCTAATGATTTTTGGAGATTCATAAAACATTTTGGGAAAAAAAACTTAGTTTATATATGGAAAATAGTTGTCAAAACGGCCATATACAGAAACATAATTTACAATAACTTAGGATTTTGTTATTTAAGATTTTCCCCAAATATTGTTTTATGATTTCCATGAAATTCCGCAAACAGGTTTTTGGGACATGCAAGGGGGCGGGGCCCTTTCTGACTTTGTCAGTATTCTAGTTAGTCTTTGGTTATAGCAGTTCTACTGTCGTAAGGGGTAAAATTAAAAAAGTTCGAGCTTCAGTGAAATCCAATGAAATTAAGTTATCGCGAACAGCTTAAGAATTAGAAAAATTCTCCTTATAGTTCTATCCACGTTATAAGTAGGGAAGTAAACATTCTTTGTCAACCACAGGGATGAAAACACGTTTAAAGGTCCCATTTGCTGTAGTAACTGGTGACAAGGAAAACAATTCAGTTTGGAGATGTGGTTTTACAATTAAAAAAAATCGTTGTGTCGTATTATTTTGAAATGATAAAACCAGTTCAACCAATCTTTTTTTTAATGTATGTACCAAGTCAAGATCATTTCGGGTGAAGATTTTGTCCTTTGTTTTTCCGAATATTTTGTCTTTTTGCCCCTTTTGATTACGGCTCTTGACAATTCTATTCGGTAATTTTTGTTATTTTCGTTATTTGTAACACAAATAATATTTTATCGATACAAGACTGGTCTATCCAGTTGAGCAACAAAATATTATGACTACCCATTGAATAAATAGATGATTTTAATTTTGTGCAGTCAATTTTCAGAAATTCGGAATATACACAAGTACAAAAAGGAGAAACTGTGAAACACCATATCTTCTTGTTACTGATTTGAACATTTTTTATGAATTGATCATTAATAGCAATATTAGTTTGGGTTGAATTATTTTAAGAATCATATATCCATTTATTTTTGCTAAGCGATCTTTTATATTTTCTTAAATTATGGTTATGGTTTTTTAACAGACTATCAGTGTTCTCCTGGTAAACTCGGACCTCTTGTAAACAAGTGCTATTGGAAACTTACAACTGCAGCAACTTGGGAAAAAAGTAGAAAAATGTGTATTGATAGTGGAGGTATGCTAGCGTCCTTTCCAGACAACACTACTTATTATAATACAATAGAGGGTATTGGAATATCAAACGGGTACGTTTAGGTAATTGTGAGTACATTAAATTAATTTGCATTCCAACGGAACGAATGCTCCTATTAGGGAATTCATCGAGATATATTCATCTTTGTTACGCAGTAAGGCTTTAAATTCAGGTACAATATACATGTAGAGTTCCTGGTAGTATCTTTTTTACGAAAAAGTATGACGTCACAACCTAAAATTAAAGATTTGAACGTCATAAATTCCAGACGTCATTTTTAGTAAGGATCGAATTTAATAACGAATCTCGTTGCCACATCTCGAGACCTGAAGACATCACAACAAAACACTATTTGAGACATCTTAACCTGTCATTAAGAAATACTATAATAACCGAGCTTTAGAAATGAATGAATAAAGTTTATCAAAGTACTAGAAAGTTAACATGCATACAATTACCTTGCGTTTCATAGAAAGTTACAGTTTTAATAAAAATTCTTACAGCTTAAAAATACAGAAGCTTTATTCAACTTTCGTTCACTCGATGAATATCCTTAGTGTTGGATTCGGTTTTCGATTCCAAATCGTTTAGTACTTCTTTTATTTCTGACTTCTTTGTAATATGGCTTTCTATATGACATATTAATTATAATGCTGATGATTAGAGCTTACGCCTGGAGACACATGTTCAGCACTACAAAATTTACTGTTTTTTTATGCAATTTGGGTATTTTTTGTATCCTAGAACCAATAGAACACTTACACTGCAGTTCAACAGAAACTACAAATCTTACCATGATAAGTGAATATGAAAATAAAAAATATATAATAAATAGTCTTCATCAAATCCATCGAAAATAGACTGAAGTTGTAGTTTATTGAAAAAATGATGTAGCTATTGAACAAATATAACAACTGCAGTGCACAAAAATGAAGTTAAATCGTACCTTGGCTGCTAATGTAACGCTATATTGTGGAAGTGAACATATGTCCTCAATAATGTTTGGCTTTTGCTTGCAGGATTTTGTCCTACGACAAAGGTAATATTTTTCAGTCAAACCAATGAATATCAACCAATTTCCACGAAAACCAAAAGTCATTTATTTACTTACCTATCTATTCGGAGCATGTAATTTTATCATTACTGTATCTTGTGTGTAGCTGTTATGTTTTCTTTTGCTAAAAAACAAAATGCTGCAGTATTTGGAAAACCAAGAACCAAAAGATATAGGTCAAAATTAGCTACGGACATAGGGAGATACTCGCTAGTTTTAACCAACAAAAATTCAAATATAGGTATCATACCACCATTGATTTTGCCAAGTTTTGGCTTTATTATTTGGAACAATCTTGGAGCATAGTAGTGCATTAACTGTAGATGTCGTTTCCAATATAGCGAAGTGTTTTACTTACTTAGGTAATAAGAATAGTGAGCCTTCCTAAACCAACATTTGAGGGCAGCTTTCATGGGATATAAGAAAGGTAATTCCAATTTTACCAAAAACAAATTAATTACACATTTAGCAATAACTTAACGATATTTTGGGGTTACCTAATATGTTCAGCTTTCAAATAGTGTACACTTAATTACATGGAATGTATCCATACTCCATTTAGTTTTACTACAATACTATGAAACTCGATGGAAGAATTTCCCGTTTTGGTGGTATGATCACTTAATAGTATTTTTCCCCCAAAATATTTTTTCGGGGCTGCAACAATGTATTGACATCCAAGCAGGAATTGTACTGAATTCTGAATCATCAGGCCATTCTTAAATTACTTGTTGTCTATCATGATCATATTACAGCACTGACTCTTGGTGGATTGGTTATCAAGACATGAAAATGGAAGGAGTTTTATTTACAGCCCAACAACAGTCTGTCTCATGGAAAAATATGGTTGATCCTTGGGGATATGCTGATAAAGATTGTATATTAATATCTCCAAAAGTTAACTTCCGGTGGATCGAAGAATCTTGTAGTCTGGCATATAAAGCTATTTGCGAAACATATTTAGGTAGGTTTTCATCTATATTTGATCACATTAAGCATTCTCTTAAATATATACTCAAATAAAAAGGATTGACTGAGTTAGTTGAACAAATTGTCCGAAGTGAGTGAGAACCGAACCCACAGTACAAACAAAGAATATCAAAATATCATTTACGTATATTTCTACTCGTACACATTGAGATTATACCACCCTGATGCACTTCTGTGCAGCCTCAGGTTAGAAACGTAACGTTGGTAACGAATTTATCCTCGGCTTTTTCGTTAAAATCAACGAAGAAGCATTTCAGTGGCCGTAAATCTGTTCAGTATTTCAACGTCATCAATGTTGCGCGTTAAAAAGTATGAATTATATGCATAAAATGTCCCATTTTCAAGGTCGAGGATGGTACCTATGGTACCAACCTTAGACTTCGCTGTTTTTAGACGATTAGGGTTTTGTAATTTTGTAAGGTTATTAAGTTTTTGCGCAAGATATAAGTTATAAACGTAATAGAATATGCGACGTTAAGACAAAGGAATTCCATGGTACTGGTGCTAGCAACGTTCTTACCCTAGACGGGTGCATAGGTTCTGTACCACCGGGCTCTCAACCAATTAAAAGCCGGAGTTCATCACAAGCCGGGGATAAGAACAACAAAAAATCGGAACACAAGTTGAGAACACACAGATAAATAGCAAGGACCCAATTAAAAACCATGGGCTGAAATTAGGTGCACCGGTAGAGAAAGCATCTCTTGTTTTAATATACACCGGCCTTGAGGTGAATTCTGGTAATGAAGTCAAATCAAGTAGATGAAAACAAAAACAAACTTAAGTACAGATATGCCATAGCCACCACAAGATTGTGATATCGATCGTTACATCAAATAAGTCTGTTTTGTTTTGTCCCCTAGAAATACCTTTCTTAACCTCTGAAAATGATTAACAGAAATCTATTTTTTTTATTTAGAAACAGATTTCTGGATTGGTGGAGATGATTTTACATCTGAAGGAGACTGGCTTTGGACTAGTGGTACCAAAATGGACCCTTCAAAATGGCATACAAATCAACCAAATGGTACAACTTTAGAGAACTGTGCTGTTTTAAAATACGATAGCAGCGGAATAAAATTTGCGGACGAGAATTGTAACTCAGCACGAAATTTTATTTGTGAAAAGGCAATTTGATAAATAATTAACATATACTTCTTTTTCTCAGATGATAAGTGACTAAACTTTGGTTGGGGACCTTTAGGTTAGATATTAATTTCAAATCGTAAAATGCTAAGCAGGCAAACGATTGCAGATTTCAACAAATAACTAAAAGTAATACAGCTCAATAACGACTGGGTTGATCATGACCTGTCTTAATGTTTTATTTGATAGACGTTTCGTTGTGGATCCGTTCTATTTTTCTATATCAAAACATATTCTGAGTGATGATAATTTATAAAAAGAATATCGAGTTTCCTTCCGAAATACATAAACATATTTCCCCATTAGCTTCTAACGAGTATTTATTTATCGCTTTGTCTCAAAACGAAAAGTTATTAAAGTTATTAACTGCAAAATGACAAATTACTGCAATATTTTGTAAGTTTATTAACACCGGGAGTATCACCAGCTCCGTCATCGAGTTCTTCGGTGTTGACCCATTAATCTACACATTTGAACAGTTATAATGTTTAAATTTTAGAAATTTGGTAAAAACAAAGTATTTACAGCTTGCACTAAGCTCTGTTTTGAGGGAATTTGTAGGACTTTTTTTATTATATGAAGGGCCATCATAGTATTTGTACTGTTCTGGTTTATAAATTTTTATTTCATGTCTTCTCAATGTTTTGATTCTATCTACTTTAAAGAGTCAAAAGTTTTGCAATAATCATGTGGAAACCTGAATTTCATTTTTTTGTAATTTAAATTCTGTCTACTTCTGTCCAAAAAAAAACTTATGTTTCATTTTCTGCTCCTTGCAAATAGTGGTTGACACACTTCGTTTAAGTGTACAAGTTAATTTTTTCATCAACAACGGCCGTTTTTCACGTAAAAGTCCATAGAAATCAGGGCCGTACGAAGGTGTCGTACAGGATGAAACGTCCAAAAACAATATCTTTGTAATGGTATTTTTGATTTGATGGGGTCAAAATGTTCAGTTGATAAAATCCACGATATACCGTCGAAACCAATAGCAACGGAATACCAAAATTAATGTAATTTTAAAATAGATTTAATATTTTGCTTGATTTGACTTAGAATAGATATATTTTACGATCTTGATGGGTAAATCTAAGATTTTACCGTCGCAGTTTACCGGCGGAAAACTCTTTTTGTCACAGTTATAATATCTACGACTTACCACCCTAAAATATAGTAATTCAACGATTTTTATTCGACGTCATATCTGATAATCAGTTGAAAATTCCACAAGTCTTACTCCTTCAGTTTGATCGTTGTATTTTACAGAATTATAGATTGCTACATTCGACCAAAATCATTTATATTTGATATTTACAACTAGAGTCACAGTAACTTTGTATTTTGTTATTTATATGGTATCATATAAAACCCATTAATTTAATGGAAAGTTTGATAAGAGTTTTGCAGGAATTGCAGGACTATGCCTTTGTTCTGTTTATATTTGAGGATTTCCAAATATATGCTTTTCCCATAGGGTCACATGTTAAACTATGTTCTGCGCTGGCGGCCATGTTTTTTTCACGGATCGATATAATTTCAGCAAACTAAGTAAAGGACCTTCCATACATCATTCCTGTAAAGTTTGGTTCAAATTTCTTCAGTAGCTTCAGAGGAGATAGCAAATATATGCTTTTCCCAAAGGGTCCCATGTTAAACTATATTCTGCGCTGGTGGCCATGTTTTTTCACGGATCGAAAAAATTTCGGCAAGCTAATTAAAGGACCTTCCATACATCATTCCTGTAAAGTTTGGTTCAAATTCCCTCCGTAGCTTCAGAGGAGATAGCAAACATATGCTTTTCATATAGGGTCCCATGTTAAACTATGTTCTGCGCTGGNGGCGAAAAAATTTCGGCAAACTAAGTAAAGGACCTTCCATACATCATTCCTGTAAAGTTTGGTTCCATTTGCTTCAGTAACTTCAGAGGAGATAGCAAATATTTGCTTTTCCCATAGGGTCCCATGTTAAACTATGTTCTGCGCTGGCGGCCATATTTTTCACGGATCGAAAAAAATTCGGCAAACTAAGTAAAGGACCTTCCATACATCATGCCTGTAAAGATTGGTTCAATTTACTTCAGTAGCTTCAGAGGATCCCGGAGATAGCAAATATATGCTTTTCCAATAGGGTCCAATGATAAACTATGTTCGGCCCTGGCGGCCATGTTTTTTGGCGGATCAGAAAAATTTCGGCAATCTTTGTGAAGGATTCCTGTAAAGTTTGGTGAAAATTGGTCCAGTGGTTTCAGAGGAGATAGCAAAAATATGAGAAGTTTACGGACGACGACGGACGACGGACACCAAGTGATGGCAAAAGCTCACATGGCCTTTGGCCAGGTGTCACATGGCCTTTGGCCAGATGAGTTAAAAATGTAACCAAATCTGTAAATAACTCCGCCGTTTTACTTGAACTGCACTTTTTTCACCACACAAATTTCATAAACATCTTAATGTATATTTATTAATGGTATATGCAAATATACAATAATACATGTCAGGCATATATAAGTGAATATTGGAAACACATTCAAAAAACAGAATCGCAACAAATTACATTAAATAAAATTTACAATCAATATTACTTAAATATTTTCGGCTTTGGCGGTTTTAATATATAAGTATCAAGTGTACATATGCAAATTCGTTATTAATTTACATTAATTTTTTATCTATAATATACCTAATAAAAACTCAGGTCATACAGATATGATGTATGTTACACTATGATAAAGACTACAAATTCATAAACTTGAAAAAAAAATAACAAAACAAAAACATATTGCTATATTTGTACAAGAGCTTAACCTTTTTGTTCATTATATTGAATAAAATACACATGTAATACACTTTACATTTATAAAACTAGAAAAAATGTGAGCAAAGCTAACTTAAATATACCCCGCTCCCCCTCCTAAAAAGATCAAAAACATT
>MJUU01066754.1:18668-44620 GCA_002080025.1 Modiolus philippinarum
ATTTTTTTTTATAATGTCGGACAATTGACCGTCGGACTAATGACTGTCGGACTAATGACCGTCGGACAAATGACTGTCGGACAAATGACCGTCGGACTAATGACTGTCGGACTATTGACTGTCGGACCAGTGAGATGACCCTAAAGTACCACCACATAAAGACAGAGTACTACCACATTAAGACAGAGTACACCCACATGAACAAAGTGCCACCACATAAATACAAAGTACCACCGCATAAAGATAGAGTACTGCCACATAAAGACAGAGTACAACCACATAAAGACAGAGTACCACTACATGAACAAAGTACCACCTCATTAATAAAATACCATCACACAAATATAAAGTACCACCACATAAAGACAGAGTACCACCACATGAACAAAGTACCACCACATAAATACAAAGAACCACCACATAAATACAAAGTACCACCACATTAAGATAGAACACATATATCCGAACACATCCTTTGGTAATTAGTTGTATAAATTTGATTTTGATGGTAAAGATTCGGGGGAATATGGTTTTTTGGTCTGTTTGTCTGTTTGTCCACAAAAAACTTCAACATTGGGTATATCTTTTGAATGAATAATTGATAGGGCTTTCATATTTTGCATGTGTATTCCTTCTGGCAAGACCTTTCAAACAATTCCAAAATTTTTGGCCTCGTGACCTTGACTTTGTCAAATGATGGACTTTTTGAAAGAAATAATTAACTTTAACACTGGATATATCTATTGAATGGTAAGTGATATGGCTTTCATATTTTGTATGTGCATTTCTTGTGGTAAGACCTTTTAAATGGTACCAGAATATTTGGCTTTGTAAACTTGACCCTCGCCTGTGAACAACTACATGAAAACTTGAACATTGAATATATATTTTTAATGGTAATAGGTAGGACTTTCATATTTGCATGTGTATTCCTTGTGGGAAGACCTTTCAGTTGGTACCAGAATATTTGACCTCCTGACCTTGACCTTGACATGTGACTACCTGGCAAAATTTCATCAGAAAAATTAAATTATATTGTTTTATTTTATATATAGAATATAGAGACATTTTATGTTTTTTTTTTCTACTCTTTATACAACCCTGCCATACAATAAACATTGATAAAATGAAAAACAGTAATTGCAGATTTAATACATCAATGCTTCTGCACTAAAAATGGAGAACGAAGATACACCTTTTTATCAGCAAGGAAAGACAAAACCTATTATGTATACCTTACTGCACTGATTCAAATAAGAAGTACACTCAGATTGACACAATCAAAATGTTAGAATTTTTGATCGGCAAGATTTTTGTACATGTTGTAGAAATCGAAGGTCACGTGTTCCAACAGACAATAGGGATTCCTGTGGGAACAATCTGTGAGCCACTTTTCCAATACTCGTATGAGGCCAAGTTTTTACAAGGGCTTAAACAATAAAAGAAAAAAACATTTAGTCCAGTCCTTTAATTTCAGCTTCTGCTAGATGGACATTTAAGAAATATTTACATCAGATCTATCCCAATGAGCTTGTAATTAAAGAGGCAAATTGATACACATACTTCAACTTCATACCTGGATCTTTTGTTGTAAATTTACGAAGATGGACGTTTGAAATCTATGCTATATGACAAGTGTGATAATTTTAACTTCCCAATTGTGAACTTTCCCTTTCTTAGAAGCAAATACCTGCCTTTCCAGCCTAAAGAGTTTACAGTTAATTCGTTACTGTCAAGCGTGTAGTTTGTACAGTGATTTATTTAACAGAGCAAAAACACTGTCTCAAAAGCTGCTTTATCAGGCATTTGTTCAACCTATGTTAGTTTAATCACTCTAGAAATTGTATCGATGCCACCTTTACATCATTAAAAGATATAACGTGTAAGTATCCCAAATGAAAGCGGACATTTTCAGATCGACTCACTTTCAGTTTGTCGGGTGCTGTTAACAGGGCAGGACATGCTTACCCTTCCTGAGCATCTGTCACTCTCAGTTTCAGGGGAGTTCACACTGTGAGTGCCATGGTTATGAATGCTGTGTGGGTTTTTTTTTATTTCTGTGCTTTGTTGCTGCCTAACATCATTGCTTCATGTGTTCTCGTTTTGGCCATATCTTTAGATTTCGATTTTTGTAAATACCATTACTCCTTCCGTATTCTACTGTCGTTGCTTGATAAGGATGTCGGTACCATGGCTACAAACATAGTTTATATTGTTGTATCATTTTGAAGAGTTAATCAAAGGAAACACATACATATACCTCAAACATAGATGATACACAGGTTATTTATCTCATTGCAAAAAGACACCAAGAAAACTCATACAATTGTCCATGAATGTTAACTTCGAAATATCAAAATACTGAAGTTCCTGAGAATTGAGTTAGCTGATAGATAACAAACGGGGGTAGGGGGTAAAGAGTTTCAATGTATGGATTTAGAGACCTGACTACATATATAATGTAAAACATATTGACCGAGGACGCAGTCCGAGGTCATTACTGTAATCACGTCTTTAAATCCATGTATTGACCGAATTTGCATTGCTGAAGAGAAACGTCTGGAATTTAACAATTCTTCAAATATATATAATTCTACAGTGTTTAGGAGAACCACGACTATTATTTTGGTTTAAGTGTAAATTTTCCTTACAAATTTTGCAAGTGACAAGCAAACATTGCAGTCGCCATCTAAAAAAACTAAGCGACGTAACCCAAAACAAACGTTTTTTATTAGGTCAATGGCGTAAGGGGAGGTAATTCGAACTGACTTAATACGGAAATATATTAGGACAGTATCAGCCGATCATATTGCGAGAAATACTATGAAATCGGGATAAAATATTGTACCCTATAGCACAGACAGAAATAATATTGGCAATAAAGGACTGACATAATTTTGGACCCCTAAAGGACTGGCAGAAATAATATTATACCCTATTGTGCTGACAGAAATAATAATATACGATTTAGGACTGGCAGGGATACTATTATACCATATAGGACAGACAGGAATAATATTATACCCTATAGGACTGACAGGGATACTATTATACCCTATAGGACAGACAGAATTAATATTATACCCTATAGGACTGGCAGGGATACTATAATACCCTATAGGACTGACAGAATTAATATACCCTTTAGGACTGGCAGGGATACTATTATGCCCTATAGGACTGGCAGGGATACTATTATAGTATACTCTATAGGACTGACAGAAATATATCACACCCTTTAGGACTGACAGAATTAATATACCCTTTAGGACTGGCAGGGATAACATTATACCCTATAGGACTGACAGAATTAATATACCCTTTAGGACTGGCAGGGATACTATTATACCCTATAGGACTGACAGAATTAATATACCCTTTAGGACTGGCAGGGATACTATTATACCCTACAAGACTGACAGAATTAATAATACCCTTTAGGACTGGCAGGGATACTATTATACCCTAGAGGACTAACAGAATTAATAATACCCTTTAGGACTGGCAGGGATACTATTATACCATATAGGACAGACATGATTAATATACCCCTTAGGACTGGCAGGGATAATATTATACCCTATAGGACTGACAGAATTAATATACCCTTTAGGACTGGCAGGGATACTATTATGCCCTATAGGACTGGCAGGGATACTATTATAGTATACTCTATAGGACTGACAGAAATATATCACACCCTTTAGGACTGACAGAATTAATATACCCTTTAGGACTGGCAGGGATAACATTATACCCTATAGGACTGACAGAATTAATATAACCTTTAGGACTGGCAGGGATACTATTATACCCTATAGGACTGACAGAATCAATATACCCTTTAGGACTGGCAGGGATACTAGTATACCCTTTCTAAGGACTGGCAGGGATACTATTATACTCTATAGGACTGACAGTTAGGACTGGCAGGGATACTATGATACCTACAGCACTGACAGTTAAGACTGACATGGATACTATTATACCCTATAGGATTCGCAGGGATACATTTATACCCTACAGACTGACAGAATTAATATACCCTTGAGAACTGGCAGGGATACTATTATACCCTACAGGACTGACAAAATTAATATACCCTTTAGGACTGGCAGGGATACTATCATACCATATAGGACTGACAAAATTAATATACCCTTTAGGACTGGCAGGGATACTATTATACCCTACAGGACTGACAAAATTAATATACCCTTTAGGACTGGCAGGGATACTATTATACCCTACAGGACAGACAGAATTAATATACCCTTTAGGACTGGCAGGGATACTATTATACCCTATAGGACTGACAGAATTAACATACCCTTTAGGACTGCAGTGATACTATTATATCCTACAGGACTGACAGAATTAATATACCCTTTAGGACTGGCAGGGATACTATTATACCATATATGACAGACAGAATTAATATACCCTTTAGGACTGGCAGGGATACTGTTATACCCTACAGGACAGACAGAATTAATATACCCTTTAGGAGTGGCAGGGATACTATTATACCCTATAGAACTGACAGAATTAATATACCCTTTAGGACTGGCAGGGATACTATTATACCATATAGGACAGACAGAATTAATATACCCTTTAGGACTGGCAGGGATACTATTTTACCCTATAGGACTGACAGAATTAATATACCCTTTAGGACTGGCAGGGATACTATTATACCCTACAGGACTGACAGAATTAATATACCCTATAGGACTGGCAGGGATACTATTATACCATATAGGACAGACAGAATCAATATACCCTTTAGGACTGGCAGGGATACTATTATACCCCATAGGACAGACAGGTCTTTTGTTATACACTATAAGACTAACAGGAGTAATAGTATACCCTACAGGACTTACAGAAATACTATTACACCCTTTAGGACTGGCAGAGATAATATTATACCATATAAGACTGAGAGGAATAATGTCATACCCTATCTTTAAATATTTAGCCTGAGACGTCTTAGGAAAGATGAGGCCCGTCATGGGGGTCTTGATTATCTGAATATCATGACATTTTCTTTAATGATTATTTGATTACGAGGGCATTTATTTAATGATTATTTGATTATTAGCTTGCTTTTTTATATACTATTTGATTACTAAGCCAAACATTTATTGATTACCAAGGTAAAAATTTAATGATTATTTGATTACCAAGGCAAAAGATTATTTGATTCCTAGCCCCCCCCCCAATGAGGAGCCTCTTTCTTTAATTGTAAACTGAATGAAATTTATAGAGAAATGCTGAATTTCTAACATGAAATCTTAGATTAAATAAAAGTCAAAATTAAAGTTTATTGGTACGGAATCTCTCAACTCCTTAAAAATTCAACTGTCAATTAAAAACAAAGCATAAAATACCTGTCAGTAGGCTCTTTGAATGAGAAACCCCGGTCGGTTATCTCTCTGTACCAAGTTAGTTATAGATGGCTAAAGTGAGATGATTTTGATTTAGATATCAAAAGAGGCTATTGATATGCTAATTTAAATGATCTTCACCTTGAATCATACAAAACTAACTTGTTACCGGGAGATAACCGACCATGATTAGTTCCAAGGGGCAAGGAATTTGATAGGGATTTCATTTTAGACAACGGCAGTGGAATACCGAAGGAGCAAAGCTAAAGATGAATCAAAGTCTAGAGACAACATATTTTGCAAAGAGTTCATCTTAAATTAGATTTCTGATTAAAAAATATCCTGTAATCAGTAAATTTTTTGAAATTCAAATATTTCAAATAATTATTGATTTTAAACAATATGTATTATCTACATTAAAAGAGGAACCCCTGTCTAAATTTTGTTTGTATGGTGGTCTAAAAATGTTTTTAATGGATAGTGAAGGTTTTATTTGCAATGGAAACCAAAATAGAAAACTGAAAATTTGGAATAAAAGTATTATCTCTGTTATATTTTTTATAGATTTTAGCAATATGTATACTAGATTAAAAGGGAAACCCCTGCCCACTTTTTAAATTTTTTAAAGTTGTCTGAAATGGGTTGTAATGGATACATAGAGTGGAGCTTTCGGTGCCATGGAAACCAAACAAGAACACTGAATCTTTGAAAAAAAGTACTCTACTACATGTTTTCTCAGATTTCAGAAATTTCTATGAACTATATGATAAAGGGAACCTCTGCCCAAATTATTATTATTATTATTATTATTATTCTAATATTTTGATTTCAGTGATATGTACTACCTGGATTATGAGAGTAACTCCTGCCCAAATTGTTTTTGAATACTGAATTCGAAAAAGTATTCACGATTTCTGAAATGTGTATAAAGAACGTAAGAGGAACACCTGCCCAATTTACCTTTCTTTGCTTTCTTTTGTTTTTTTTTGTTTTTGTTTTTTTGTTTTTTTTGTTTTTTTTTTTTGTTTTTGTTTTTGTTTTTGTTTTTGTTTTTGGTTTTTTTTTGGAAAAATTTCAGCAATATGTTTTATGTAGATAATGAGGGAACCAGTGCCCAAAATATTTTTGGATTGTGATTTATAGTGAAGTTTTAAGTTGCCATGAAAACTAATCAAGAAAACTGAAATCTTAGAAAAAAAACATATTCTGATACATACTTTTTGTGATTTCAGCAATATTGATTTTATAAACAAGATTTTAAGGGGGCCGTGACCATTTTTTTTTAACTTTGGTCTGAAATTGGACAAAATGGAGATTAGACATTTTCTTTAATGATCAATATTGTAGCGCACCACTAGAGAGTCTTGTAACACTAACTAACATAAACTACTACTTGCACTCGGGTCTTGCATATTTTATGCTTTTGTAAATTCTTGGTTTTTTTATACGACCGCAAAAAATTTGAGGTCGTATAATGGTATGGCGCTGTCGTTGTCGTCGTCGTCGTCGTCCGCGTCGTCGTCTGTAGACACTTTTGTTTTGGGTCAATAACTTAAGTTCCAGTTGTTCAATCCTTATGAAATTTTAACACAATGTTCTTTACCATAAAAGAAAGACTGTGAGTGGTTTTGGATTTTGTGGCCTCTCTCGTTTTTAAAAAACGGTCCAAAAAGGGCAAAATTGGTTGTATTCTTTCATTATTCATCAGATTTTGATGGGGTTTCTTTCAGTGTGCTCCTTAGGAAATTTCCAATTAGTAGTATGTCAACGGATTTCATGTCGCATGTACCGTTCATGAGATAAATATGGCCCAAAAGGGGGAAATCGCAAAAATGTTATTTCTTTATTTCTAGCCCGATTTTGATGCAGTTTTTTCAATGGATTCCTTATGAGAAATTAATACGGCGTTGAATTTTTTATATATTTGATAACATGTTTCCTTTCAGAGCTATGAGGGGCCAAACGGTTCCAAAATTGCAAATGTGCAGATTACATACAATTTTTATTTTTCATCGGATTTCGATGGGATTTTTTTCTTTACATTCCACCTGTCTTAAGCGTTCTGTAGTATGTCAACGGATTTTGCGTATCTCTTACGGTTTCCGAGCAGTAAGGGGTCAAAGGGGTCAAAATTGCAATTTTCACAATTTTCACAACATGTAAAATCTTTATTTTCTCATTGGATTTAGATGTTTTTTTTGTTTTTTTCCCCCGTTTGTGTCCAGCTAATTACTGTTTCAGTCTTCTTATAGTGTCCATCTAGTAACTGTATCAGCTCTTTAATGTGTCCACATTCACTTTATATTGCATTTGTTCAAATTTCAGTGGTCGACATGCTGCGGTCGTATCATGCTGCGCTCGGCGTATGGCAGCGGATTTTGCATAGCTCTTACGTTTTCGAGCTATCAGGGGTCAAAGGGCCAAAATTGTAATTTTTCGAAATATTTGAAATCCTTATTATTCATCGGATTTCGAGCAGATTTTTTTTCATTGGATTCTTCTTGATATAAGCTTTCAGTAGTAAGTCAACAAATTTGGCATAGCTTTTCCGGTTTCTGAGCTAAAGGGGCCAAAGGGGCCAAAATTGCAACTGATTCAAGCTCCATATTGTGTCCATTTAATTACTGTATCAAGCTCTTTTCTGTGTCCTCATTCATTTAGAATTACACTTGTTCAAATTTTAGTTTTCGACATGGTGCGGTCGTATCATGCTGCGCTCGGCGTAGCCCTTTATTCACAATTGACTCAGTCCTGTTGCCAACTGAATTTTACTGTTGTTATGATTGTTTTTTTATTTATCACATTGGCTGTAGGGGGAAGGTTTGGGCCCAATAAAACTAGTTTAACCCTGCCGCAGCAGGTTTGCGCCTGTCCTAAGTCAAGAAATCTATTAAGCCTTTGTGTGTCTTGTCCTTTTTCTAGTTAGTTTACTTTATGTCTAAAGGAGTCTAGGATGATGTTTATTTCACAGAACTTGATTACTCTTTATTCAGGGGCCGACTCTGACCTCTGACCTGCCGTTGGGTGTGGGGTTTTCTCATTGTTCATTGAAGATCTTATGGTGGCTTTGAGTTGTTATTACTCCCCTTTGGGTCGTTGTCTCTTTGACACATTCCCCGTTTCCCTTCTTTTTTATACGACCGCAAAAAAATTGCGGTCGTATTATGGTATGGCGCTGGCGTCGGCGTCGGCGTCTGTGGACAGCATAACTTTAGTTCTAGTGAACGGATTGTTACCAAATTTTAGCATGATGTTTTTTGGCACAAGCTTAAGCCCGGGTTTTAATTTCGCGTTCCCTGCCCAACCCGTTTTTGAAAAAGAGGCAAAAAAGGGGCCAAAAAGGGGTTAAATTAGGTATTTTCGTGTCTGTGGACAGCATAACTTTGGTTCTAGTGGACGGATTGTTTTCAAATCTTTGTATGATGTTTCTTGGAACATTCTTGAGAAACCTTTTTTCCTTTAGTTTTTGACCCCATCCATTTCAGAATTAGGGGCCAAAAAAGGGTTAAATTGGGTGTTTTCACATATTTGACTGTAGAATCTTTATTATTTATTGGATTTTGATGGGGTTTGTTTCAGTGTGCTCCTGAGGAAATTTCCAATCTGATGTATGCACACGGATTTCACGTAGCATCTACCGCTCACAAGATAAATGGGGCCCGACAGGGGCTAATCTCAAAAAAATAATTTTTTTTAATTTTAAGTCCGATTTTGATGCAGTTTTTTTCAATGGATTCCTTGTGAAAAATTAATATGGCACTCAGCTATTAGATTTTTGGTAACTTGTCTCCTTTCCCAGCTATGAGGGGCCGAAGGGGCCAAAATAGCGAATTTGCAGATTATGTAGAATTTGTATTTTGCATCGGATTACAATGGGATTTTTTTTCTTTGGATTCCCCTTGATCTAAGCTTTCAGAAGTATGTCAACGGAATTGGCGTAGCTCTTACTGTTTCCGAGCTACAAGGGGTCAAAGGGACCAAAATTGCAATGTTTCTAAATATGTCAAATCTTTATTTTTCATCGGATTTCGATGGGATTTTTTTCTTTGGATTCCTCTTGATCTAAGCTTTCAGTAGTATGTCAACGGATTTGGCGTGGCATATACCGTTTTCGAGCTACAAGGGGTCAAAGGGGCAAAAATTGCAATTTTTCTAAATATGTCAAATCTTTATTTTTCATCAGATTTTGATTTGGATTTCCATGGGATTTTTTCTTTGGATTCCTCTTGATCTAAGCTTTCAGTAGTATGACATTGGATTTGGCGTAGCACTTACCGTTTCTGAGCTACTAGGGGTCAAAGGGGCCAAAATTGCAATTTTTTTAAATATGTCAAATCTTTATTTTTCATCAGATTTCAATGGATTTTTTTTTATTTCTATGGATGTAAAGTGTTAGTTGATAGTAACATATTTTGCATAGCTCTTACAGTTTTTTTATCAATAAGTGATCAAAAGGGTTGATTTTTTCCGTAGTTTGTTTCCAGCTAATAACTGTGTCAAGCTTCTTTTTGTGTCCATCTAATTATTGTGTCAGGCTCTTTACTGTGTCCACATTCACTTTGAACTACTTTTGTTGAAATTTCAGTAATCGACATGCTGCGGTCATATCATGCTGCGCTCGGCGTAGCCCTTTATTGTGATTTCGATTTATTTGTTGTCTTGTATTTGAAAGAAGAGCAAAGTATCAAATTAAACAAATCTCGGACAATATTCATTGCTTAAACTTGTTGGAACGTCTTATTTTCGTATTTTACTAATGGATATGGAGTAAATGAACATGAGACCATAACACGTATGTTAACTCAAACTGCAATATATTTTAATGAGTTGTATGGCCATTGCGGAAATTAATTTTTCATCAGTAGCACTAGAACCGAAACATAGGAAATCCACAATTAAAAAAAAAATGTTTAAAATGCATAAAACCAAAAGTATTTAGTATTCACTAAAAAGAGTCAATTGTTTTTGATTTATTGATTTAGGTAATATTTTAGTGTTCATAAATATATACTTTATGAGCATTGTATTGTGGTTCTAGGGATACATATTATTTGCCATTTTTCTTTTTGGGGTATGCATTATTTGTCCTTTTTATTCTAGGGATATATATATATTGATTTAGTTTTAGTGTTATGAAATATTTACTATATGAATATTATTTTCGAAGAACCAAGTAATTTTTGGGGTTCTATTTAAATAATATATAATTATATACATTATTTGCAAATTACACCCATATTGGCCAAACAAATACATGAACAAACACATGTTAATACAACAACAAATGACATATGCAAGTATAGATATACTTAGCAACTTTAGCCAACGGGAACTCTACTTTCGCTAGTCTGTACTTTGCTTTAAAAAGTCTGCTTCTGCTGACAAAATTTGAGAGTTTGGAATTAGAATTTGTTATAACTGAGTTACTGATCTTGTATTAAATATGACACATAATATGTATTTATAAAAATAAGTCATTTCTAGCAGATTTATTCTTGGTACAATTTAACACAAAATGTAGTTCATCAACAATTTCATGTGAACAGCAGTATTTACAAATCCTGTGATCTCTTGATATATTTTGATATCTTCCAGTTTTTATTTCCAACCCGAAATTTAGTTGAAAGCTGTCTAGTTTTAAAATTTGATATTTTTAATAAATATTTTATAGCTTAATTTTTGTCTTAATTTTGCCATAGATAAACAACTTAGAATTTTCAGAAAAAGATGCTAATTTGTCTAGTGTTTATTTTTACAATAGAACTCATCCACAATATGTTTGATGTTTACTTTTTAAACGGATACTGAAGAACATTTTAAGGGATATTGATTATTTCCCTAAAATACTTTTGGGAGTATTTGCTTATGTTTTTTAGGGATACGATATATTGCATTAGAAGTATAAAGGGATACAAAAAATAGATACTCCACTTATACATGGCTTATACATAGTTGCATCAATTCTGATGCAAATATAATAAAAATCTTGTCTAGCCTATATACAGTTCTTGTGCAAGTAAGATGCATTTGTGCGAAATGTATACAGTTCGAAATAATACGTCCCAAGTGTATATTTTACAACCATATTAATCCAAAGAGTATCACACCTAGATGGTTCGGTGTGCTGTTATGTGTGCAAGGAAAGCGACTTAAAACTATGCTTGGCAAACGGGAGTCTAAACTTAACTAAAAGTACTGTGGTCCGTTGGACCCCGAGAGAAAACTTGAATACCCCCGCTCCCCAGTGTAATACATTTCTTTGAACAGTGGTATGTCCCGACAGCTACGAAAATCACTACGTGCAAGCAAATCTGAAAACATTTCTAGTAAACTCCGAAGAAGATTTCTCACCCATAGTTTGTTATAGCAAAACTTCAACATATCAGCAAACTGCAGGAAGTGGTCACAATTCTTGAGATATGAAAACGGTTTACACATTACAACTAATGACCATAAAGCTCCAGACTAAGTTAAAAATCCTTCCAACATACACAAGCCGAATAAACTGCGAGGAAAATTTCTCATCTAAAAATTGGCTATAATAAACTAAACATATCAGCACACTGGAAGTGGTAACAAACAGACCTGAAAATGGCTTACATTTTACAACTCATCGTAATCGAGCTTCAGACCAAATATGACATATACAACGTGGGTCAATTGTAACGAAAATTCCCATTCATAGTAAGTTATAATCAAACATCAAAGAATCGGAAAACAGGAAGCGCAAGCATAATAGACCTGTAAATGGCTAACACTTTACAACTCATTATTAAAAAGCTTCAGGCCAGATTTGAAAAACTACGATGAAAATCTCTAGTCTTAAGTTGTTTTTAGTAAACATATCAGTCAACATGAATGAACAGAAAATGGCTTACACGTTACAACTAATTATCAAAAAGCTCCAGACTGTTCATTAAAGGGTAAAAGTAAAAAAGTAAAAAATAGTAAAAAGATGAAGAACAACAATAAAAGCGTTCTTCCTTTGCTTGTTTTACCATGTATTTGTAGAGGCTTTGTCTCATGTGCATTTACTCCATATCCTTTTATTCACCATTCAATACAACGTCAAACATGTAGAAGGAACACGGCAGACCTTAAAATGGCTTAAACGTTACAACTAATTATAATAAAGTTCTAGACCAAAATATGAAATTATTCCCATTCATATATACCAGCCAAATAAACTGCGATGAAACTTTCTCATTCATTTATAGCACACCTGGCCAAATGTCATGTGACCTTTTGACATCATTCGGTGTCCGTCGTCCATCCGTCCTTCCGTTAACTTTTATTCAAAGATCGTCTTCTCTGAAACTACTGAGCTAATAATAACCAAACTTGGCCTGAATCATCAACAAGGTATACACTTTCAAGTTTGTAATTTTTATGTCCGTGGACTAAACAACATGGCCGCTGTTACTAAAAATAGAACATAGGGGTAAATTGCTGTTTTTTTTTTTTTGCAAATAGCTCGAAAATCGTAACAGATATAATAAAATCTGACATTGAGTAAAAATGATCATCATGATGAGATCTACCAATCCTGCAATATTGGAGGATATTCGATAACCCGTCTTGGAGTTATTGCCCCTTTTTAGCAAAATTTTCTTTTTTTGTTACTTTTCTTCTTATATTTGAAGATAGAGGAAAAATTTAATTACAAAATTGGACAGCATAGCAAGATTTACTCGTCCAACAATTTTGAAGAAAAATCTGACAACGCACATAGGAGTTATTGTCCCTTTTTCTGTAAATTTCGCGATTTTATACGTTTTACTTTTATTTCAAAAACTATTTGAGATAGAGGTTAACTTTGAATTGCAAAAGTGTTAAGCTTATCAAGGACTACATTTTTTACATATGTCCAACATGTTTGCATCTCGTCCAAGATGGCCGCTAGCAGGAAACATAGTTTAACATACATGTATGACCCTATGGTACATTCAAAGATCTTTTCCTCTGAAATTACCGAGACAATGGGAACCTAACTTCGTCACAACAGTCCTTAGGTCATCCCCTTTAAGTTGTGAGATTTTTCTGATTGTACCTCTTCCCAAATGGCCGCCAGCGGGAAACACAGTTAAACATAGGGACCCTATATGAAATGCATTTGAAGATCTTCTCCTCTGAAACTGTCAAGCCATCTGGAACAAGGTCACAATATTCCTTGATTGGTCCCCTTCAAAGTTTGTGATTATTATGTTCGTACTTCATCCAAGATGGCTGCCATAGGGGAAGTCAGTTTAATAAAGGGACCATGTGGGAAATGCATTCAAAGGTCTTCTCCTCTTCAACTACTGAACCAATTGGAGCCAAACTTGGTTACAATCGCTCTTGAGTAGTCCTTTTTAGCTCACCTGGCTAATGCTAGGGTCAGCTTTTGCAATCCCTTTGCGTCCGTTGTCCGCCCGTCCGTCCGTCGTCCGTCCGGCGTAAACTTTTCATTCCATGATCTTCTTCTCTGAAACTACTGTGCCAATTGGAACCAAACTTGGCCACAATAGTCCTTGGGTGGTCCCTTACAAAATAGTAGTTTTTTTAGATCCGCGCGATATCCAAGATAGCCACCAGCGGGAAACATAGTTTTAACATTGGACCCTATGGGAAAACATGTTCAAACATCTTCTTTTCCGAAACTACTGAGCCAATTGACACTAAACTTGGCCACAATAGTCCATGGATGGTCCTCTGCAACAAAGGTGTTTTTCAGGTTCGCGCTATATCAAACATGGCCGCCAGTGGGGAACATAGTTTCAACATTGAACCCTATGGGAAAACCCATTCAAAGATTTTCTCCTCTTAAAATACTGAGTTAGTTGGTACCAAACTTGATCACAATAGTCGTTAGGTGGTCCTTTGCAACAAAGTGTTTTTCAGGTCCGCACTATATCCAAGATGGCCGCCAGTGGGAAGCATAGTTTTAACATTGGACCCTATGGGATAACATGTTCATAGATCTTCTCCTCTGAAAATTCTGAGTCAATTGGTTCCAAACTTGATCACAATAGTCGTTAGGTGGTCCTTTGCAAAAAAGTGTTTTTCAGGTCCGCACTATATCCAAGATGGCCGCCAGCGGAAAACATAGTTTTAACATTGGACCTAATGAGATAACATGTCCAAAGATCTTCTACTCCGAAACTACTGAGCCAATTGGAACCAAACTTCGTCACAATAGTCCTTGGTTGGTCCCGTGCAAAAAATATCTTTTTCAGGTCCGCGCTATATCCAAGATGGCTACCAGCGGGATACATAATTTTAACATTGGACCTTTTAGGAAAACGTGTTCGAAGATCTTCTTTGAAACTACTTTGCCAATTGGCACCGAACTTATCCACAATAGTCCATAGGTGGTCTTTACAAAAATGGTGTTTATCAGGTTCGCGCTATATCCAACATGGCCTCCAGTGGGGAACATTATTTTAACGTTGAACCCTATGGGAAAACAAAATCAAAGATCTTCTTCTCTGAAACTACTGGGCCAGTTTGAAATAAACTTGGCCACAGGACTCCTTCCATGGTCTCTTGCAAAAAACGTGTTTTTCAGGTCAGTGCAATATCCAAGACGGCTGCCAGCGAGAAACACAGTTTTAAAATTGGTCCCTATGGGATAGCATGTTCAGAGATCTTCTTCCCGGAAACTACTGAGCCAATTAGAACCCAAACTTGGCCGCAATAGTCCTTGGCTGGTACCCTGCAAAAATTTCTTTTTTTTCAGGTTCGCGCTATATCCAACATGGCTGCCAGCGGGGAACATAGTTATAACATTGGACCCAATGGGAAAACACATTCAAAGGTCTTCTCCTCTGAAACTACTGGGCCAGTTGGAACCAAACTTGGCCAAAATAGACTTTGGATGGTCCCTTGCAACAAATATGTTTTCAGGTCTGTGCTATATCTAAGGTCGCCGCCAGCGGGAAACATAGTTTAACATTGGGCCCTATTCGAAAACATGTTCAAAGCTTTTCTTCTCTGAAACGACTGAGCCAATTGGAAACAAACTTGGCCACAATTGTCCTTGGGTGGTCCCCTGCACAAAGGTGTTTTTTTCAGGTTCGCGCTATATCAAACATGGCCGCCAGTGGGGAACATAGTTTCAACATTGAACCCTATGGGAAAACCCACTCAAAGATTTTCTCCTCTTAAAATACTGAGTCAGTTGGTACCAAACTTGATCACAATAGTCGTTAGGTGGTCCTTTGCAACAAAGTGTTTTTCAGGTCCGCACTATATCCACGATGGCCGCCAGTGGGAAGCATAGTTTTAACATTGGACCCTATGGGATAACACGTTCATAGATCTTCTCCTCTGAAAATTCTGAGTCAATTGGTACTTGATCACAATAGTCGTTAGGTGGTCCTTTGCAAAAAAGTGTTTTTCAGGTCCGCACTATATCCAAGATGGCCGCCAGCGGAAAACATAGTTTTAACATTGGACCTAATGAGATAACATGTCCAAAGATCTTCTACTCCGAAACTACTGAGCCAATTGGAACCAAACTTCGTCACAATAGCTTGGTTGGTCCCGTGCAAAAAATATCTTTTTCAGGTCCGCGCTATATCCAAGATGGCTACCAGCGGGATACATAATTTTAACATTGGACCTTTTAGGAAAAGGTGTTCGAAGATCTTCTTTGAAACTACTTTGCCAATTGGCACCGAACTTATCCACAATAGTCCATGGGTGGTCTTTACAAAAATGGTGTTTATCAGGTTCGCGCTATATCCAACATGGCCTCCAGTGGGGAACATTATTTTAACGTTGAACCCTATGGGAAAACAAAATCAAAGATCTTCTTCTCTGAAACTACTGGGCCAGTTTGAACCAAACTTGGCCACAAGACTCCTTCCATGGTCTCTTGCAAAAAAACGTGTTTTTCAGGTCAGTGCAATATCTAAGACGGCTGCCAGCGAGAAACAAAGTTTTAAAATTGGTCCCTATGGAATAGCACGTTCAGAGATCTTCTTCCCGGAAACTACTGAGCCAATTAGAACCCAAACTTGGCCGCAATAGTCCTTGGCTGGTACCCTGCAAAAATTTCTTTTTTTTTTCAGGTTCGCGCTATATCCAACATGGCTGCCAGCGGGGAACATAGTTATAACATTGGACCCAATGGGAAAACACATTCAAAGGTCTTCTCCTCTGAAACTACTGGGCCAGTTGGAACCAAACTTGGCCAAAATAGTCCTTGGATGGTCCCTTGCAACAAATATGTTTTCAGGTCTGTGCTATATCTAAGGTCGCCGCCAGCGGGAAACATAGTTTAACATTGGGCCCTATTCGAAAACATGTTCAAAGCTTTTCTTCTCTGAAACGACTGAGCCAACCGGAAACAAACTTGGCCACAATTGTCCTTGGGTGGTCCCCTGCACAAAGGTGTTTTTTTCAGGTTCACGCTATATCCAACATGGCGGCAAGCGGGGAACTTAGATTTAACATCACAGAAAAAAGTGATTTTTTTCTAAGTAGGGAATCACATAATATATGCCTTAAACACATTTATAATGTTTAATATCATCATAAAACATCATCATATAACATTTAAATAGTATTTCAATACATTCTGGCCTGGTCCGAAAATATCTGGACTTGGTCCGCCAAATATGCGGACCTATCGCCGAGCCTTTTCCCTCGGTCTGCAAATTTTACGGACCATGTTAGGAAACTCATAATAAGTGTTTCTAAGGCTAATATAAGGCCATTTAGTATGCAATTAGGCCCAATTGAACCTTAAAACGATGTTTGATCCAAACTGGTAACTATATTATAGGTAACACATACGTTTTGGTGCGAACAGATCTGGACCAATACCGATATCCAAGAAACACCTCATGCATAATAAAAAGAATCTGTTCGATATTGACTAGAAATGTTTGTTTTAATCATTTAGTATTAAATTTTCTCTTATGATGTGGCAGCAATATCTATTTCTTACGAGATAAGATAATTTTTCGTATCACTTAGTGATAACTTTTATGCTATCATTTCATTGGCCTTTCATACGATTAGATAACTTTTCAGCCGTATTCAGCCGTATTTTCATTGGTTGTTCTAAAGGTCACACATCAGGTCAAACCAACGTCATGGGAATCCGTGCTCATTGCATTATGTCGTCTGCATTATTTTTTTATTCCATTGGCAAGAAGAAGAAATGAAAAAATGAGCTTTGTGTGTACACACCTATTAATTCATTCTCCCAAAACAGTTGAATATATTTAATATATTATTTCATTGCTAAAAATAAGTTTAATTTCCTTCCTGTGTTCTGTGTTGATGTTATGATGTAATGTGTATTGGGATCATTGACGCGTGGAAATTGACATCAGAATCAGTTACCACAGAGACAGAGAAATTTACACCTACATTTAATTACAAATCATTCGTAACATTTTCACTCAAATGACAAGCAGAAATTAATTTTATGACTGTTAATGTAATTACAATTAAACCGAGCTTTCCCCCAATGTTTGTCACCAGCGACGAATCATGTACCTGTCATTGCTATTGATTGTTGTGTACATGTGCGTATAATGCTACATAGTTCCTACATCTACAACACTTATCGTTGTTTATAGTTTCTACTTTATATACGGGGAACTTTACATTCATTATAAGTATAAGTTTAAAGTACATAATCAATCTTCAATGTATTCGCAAACACAACTAAATTCTCCCAACTTAACATAATTGGGAGAACACGACAGAATGGTTTATCATAAGAGAAATAGGTTTCACAACTCATAATGCTTGTATATCGCTTGTTATCAAATCTCGCTATTTAATTACAAATAATAATTAACTCGCTGAAGCTCGTTAATTTTTATTGTGTAATTAAATAGCTCGATTTGATAACAAGCGATATACAAGCCTCACTCATAATGAAACCTATAAATAACAATTTATAAGTCATTTCTTTATATTTGAACTTGGTCCGCCAAATTTGCGGACCTATCTCCGACCCTTTTCCCTCGGTCCACAAATTTACGGACCAAGTTAGAAAACATGGCAAAGCTAAAAAAAACGTACATGACTTAACAAATACTGGCTGTAAATGATATAAAACATTAATTGCTCTTCTTTAAATAATAAGTATTTTCCCTCGTAGCCGCAACTTTGGTCTGCAAATTGGCGGATCAGGTACCGGACAGGAGGGAAACTATACAGAGCTATTAAAATGCAAAGGAAATGATTCAAAATGACCTGAAGTAGGAACTTACCTTCGAAAGAAACATTATTGTGCCATTCTTTACATATAATATGCACACTTAAGACCATGAGCAACTTTGTTGGATGAGCAGTTGAAGGGTTTCTATTGTACATTCTAGTGTATCTTGAACTAATCCCAAACCATTGCTACAGGTATCTGTTCTTCAACCCTATACCTATTCAGGTATGAACATGCTTTCCTGTCGGGAAACTTAACCCAGGCCGTACGACGAGGACGTATCTAGCGTCCTCTTGCAAAAAACCTCAAAGTCGACCCGAAGGAGAAAAAGGCTTTGATGCAAGAGTTCCATGAAGGAACGGCCCACAAAAAATTAATAAAAAAACAACAACAAAACAAAGGCGACAATGCTTGATGACTTCACGCTCCAAGAACACATTTATTTCGGATGATTTCCTAAATCTCCTTGAAATCATTAAGAGAAATAAAATCCACAACCGTATCTCGAGAGAAACGACATTTCTACACTCTCGATAGTTAAATTTTCAAATGTTTTAAACGCTCGGGAAGCCTCGCATTGAAACGTTTGAAAATTTAGCTATCTCTAGTGTAGAAATGTCGTTTCTCACTCGATGCGGGTGTGGATTCTATATATACTAAATTACTGAATATCGAAAAAAAACATGTATTACATCAAAATTAATATGAGGATAGGTATAACCTATGTTGAAGCGAAGCTGAATTCACTCGGTGAAAAAATGTGTCAATGCAGGCCTTTTAGAAAGGTTTTTCCCTTTGTCAGTGTTTACTCAGGGATAATAAGATGACACAGCATTGGTAGAACAAGAGGGGAGGATCCGGCTTATGGAGCCCCTTTTTTATGAAAAAAAAAATCATGCTGAATTAACTCAAAATTCACTGAAACCACACTCTCCTTAAACCCAACTTGAACCACCTTTTTTGAAGCACGACTAATGATCCAGTAATGCTAATGGATATTACAGCTTGAATATTTTCATGTGATGTAATTGTGACTCCTTGTGTTACGCGTTGTTAAGCTTTTAAATATAGTACAATCACATTTGGGATATTTTTTATGCAAGGGGGAGGAGACGTAAAATATGAAATACAGGCATAAATCGTGTATAAATAAAAATATTTAAAATTATAATGTCTATGTCATGTAAATTGTACCAGTAAAATATGTCCATCAGGAAAATTTGTCCAGACGGAATAAATCTCATAGGAAGATACGTCCGCACATTTATTTTACTATTCGAGGACACATTTTCCTAGAAATGTCTGTCCTCCCGGATTCATTTTCCCAGGAATGTCTGTCCATTAACTTTAGTTTCCTTGCAATATCTGTCCCCCGAACATATTTATCACTTACAAATGCAGCAACCTCCTGAGCAACGTCTCCTAAATTTCAACTACAGTGTACTTCTGATGGTTTAAATTGTTTTCTACCAATTTTTCAAAGTAAGTGAACATGATAGGGTTTGGCATTGGTTTTTACAACATAACGGACGGTATGTTCATGGCCCAATTAATAAAAAAAAATATATATATATTTATTTATATAAAAAGCATATATATATCTTTCAAGTTTTACCTCATTTTAGAGCTGCACCTCTGCTTTGGGGTAACCATAGGTAATCATTCGCCAACACAAAAGTTAATAAATTATTCAATCTTTACCAAAAAGTACTGAAAAAGTAAAGCGAAAATTTTACAAGCCTTATTTTCCTAAAACAATTTGTGGCCTTCAATTTTTTCTATACGGTTTTAGAAGGCTTCATTCAAAGGAAAGCCAGACAAGTTGGTCCGCTGACCACTCAGGACAGTTCAATATGTATAACGGATCACACAGAAGAGGTGTTCCGGGATGGACCCCGTCATTTTTTCTGCAAAACTTTAAAAATTCCGTGCAAAAAATAATCACACTCAATTAAAACTGGAGAAAAATTTACTGGAACTTCTCTTTACGGAACTCCATTGGAATCCTTTTTTGAAGTCTTTATCAGCCGCGGTGCCATTCCGCAGGCACTTGTTTCAGAAAAAAATACCCTCCATGGTATTTTTTCTGAAACAAATGCCTGTGTGCTATTCCCCACGGCGACTAACCGCGGTATTAACGGACCATACTGTCGTAAAGGTTAGGCTTACATTGGACAATTCGTATGTAACAAGGGTGAATTTCCCTTACGGTGCATGTGTTCAAAGGTCAGGATCAAATAAAGATTATGGTTTGTGTGAAAAAAGATCAAGTAAACAGGTTTGTCCGGCAATGAAGACGAAAGAGTAGGACACAGTTCATTCAAAAATGTAGTATTTGAAGATTGTTAAACATAATTGAAGAAATGAATTTGTGTTTAGAAGTCCGTACAAAATGTACGTGGAAAGAAGCTCTAATCATTATTTAAAGATATCGCCAAAATAAAAGGGTTTAGTTAATATAATACGACAAATATGATTCCCAGGCAAAAATTACACTGCTATGATGCTTAACTTCATGTCTATCAGCTTTCATAATTCTTACGATTTCTGGATTCCCAATGTTTTAATTTTATCTGTCTGCACTGAACACAAGGGCTTGTTACGAAATAATGAAAATAACTTCAACTTAGCTAATTATATATCATTAAAGTTATTTTATACATTTTTTTTTCTATCGCCGCTCTTATTATACTGACTTAATATTGCTTGACACTAATTTCCAGATACACTGAACATGGGGTAGGATGCCTAAGGTTACCCATTTTATACAAGTTGTAAGTGTGTACCTAAATGCACGACTGGAATTGTGGGGTCCTTTGTTTTTGTCCATGATGTAGATGGTGTAACAATACCCACTCTTCCCTGCTAATTAATTACCTCTCCCAGCAGTTACTAGTAGTATTATCATTATTACTAGTTTATATCAGAGAGATAAAGCTTTTAATTGACTCTATGCAGAGAATAACACATATTTCTACATTGCTTCCAATTCTCAAATTTTAGACCTTAAGTTATGCACTTGCCCTGACATTCCTAGCTGCCATCAATAAAAAAAAAGAAAAAAAAACAAAAAAAAACATTTTTTGATATTTGATTGATTGATTCAATTTCAAATACTTTATATCAATTAAATAAAATATTGAGAAAAAAAAAATGAATTTCTAAAAAAATAGGTCTTTTTATAATGGAATGAAGATCAATTCCACTGAAAAATATGTTCTTTACGTGACAATTTGTCCATATTTTCATATATTTTTATTTAACTCAAACAGATTTTATCAGGCCATGTTACATCCTGACGCAGCTCCTAGTCACAGTACTTCACGCCCTTTGATTTTTGCAGTTATCGATCCTGGAAGTATATTTCCGGCAGCAGACGCTTGTTGTTTTGATTGTTTTGACGAATGTTCTCAATCATTTGAGCATTATGTTCTTGGAAAGCATAATGCCGTTTTATTTGGAAAGTTTTTGTCAAATTTACGTCAGTATATAACAAGAGGCAATCCCCAAGGAGGAGTCCAAATTTGGGACAAAGGAGTGAGCATTGTCAACGCTCTGCTTCAAGGTAAGACTAAATAACTCGTGATTGGATTCCTTGTAAATGGATTGTATGGATACGTTCGATGAAGAAATGCCAGTACTGAACGTATGCTATGAGCAATGGATGCACGTCTTCAATAGCAACTTGTCGTCGCTAACTGCAATGTCAATGATCATGCAATCTGTATTTAAGCTGTGAAAACAACCGTCGCGAATTACTTTGCTGACAAAACCTTCCCTTCCGTCTTGTCTATACCGCATGACTGTGCATACGTTGTAAAATAGTGGATATTAACAAATATATTCAAAATTCTTGTGTAACGGTATTGATCCGCTTTATCGTTGTCATGGTTGCATTTCTCGGTTATTATCATGACCCTTTTCGTCACAGTGGAATTGCCCTATGGTTTTACATGGCTTTAGTTTCGTACCAGTCGTTCCAGTAAAACTGTTGTTATTCAGTTTTCTTCATTTCGATTTTACCCTCAACACATTTGAATGGCCATCAAGCAATGTATCCATATGCTTTATTTTTTACACATATTTTAGAAATCTTTTCTGAAAGATTGGTGTGTCCAATTGCGTATATTTCCAAGAACGATAACTCTCGACGCATGGATTTTTTCAACTCCTAGTCTTGGGAACGGAATTTCAGTTTCCAATATATATGAAAGCTACGCTTCCTATTATTTTTATACGGAGGCATCTAAGTTACTGAATAAAAAATGTATTTTTTACAGACGAAGAATTTTGACTATATGCTAGCTCTCGGCTTAAGTTGCAAGCAACTTAACCCGGGCCGTACGACGAGGACGCAGCTGGCGTCCTCTTTTAAAAAATCTTAAAGTCAACCTGTATGACAAAAAGGTTTAAATGCAAGGGTTCCATGAAAGAACGGCCGACTTTTTTTAGTTCAAAAGAGAAAGTGTGACCTTCCATTGGTATAATTACTTACGGTTACAGAATTTGTGAATTTAAGAATTTCAGATTATATGAATTTAAGATTGAGAAAAGACATATTTATTTTTGACAGGAATTGAAATTTTGAAATTTTGTTGGGATAAAAGTAATTAGAATAATTCTAAATATTTTATATAATAAATTAATCACTATGTACAATAAATACATTATTTACAATAAATGATATAATTTCGAGTGTTAAATGCCCAGGATTACAACACTAAGGCATTACTCTGCCAAATAAATCCCTAACCACGACACGATATGAAAAAAAAAATTGAGGTATATGCCCAGGATTACAACACTAAGGCATACCCCTGCGGCTGCCAAAAAATCCCTAACCACGACAGCGACCGCGAGACCATATGAAATAATTTTGTGAAGTAAATGCCCAGGATTACAACACTAAGGCATACCCCTGTGGCAGTCAAAGAAATCCCTAACCGCGAGACAAGTTTGTACCCAGGATTACAACACTAAGGTACCAACCTATCATAGATCCCAAGGGAAAAATAGCGCGATAATAATTGTACATATTTACACTGTACAGTGTAGGGCCCAGGATTACAACACTTAGGCTCGTACTTATGAGAGACCCCCAAGATAGACCCCACAGTAGCACTAATAAGTTCATAAGCACTATATAGCACTATATACGGGATGATTTTGAACACTATGCCCACTCAATCCTAGATTCGTCCTCATATCTGGTGACCCCGTAATCCCACATCAACTCCTCCAGTGTGAGTATATCATGCTTGGCCACAAAAACAATCACCGGTTGATCATTTATAATGATCTTCTCTGGTTTTATGTTGGCCAAGCTGCTGGAAGTGTGGTTGGCAGTCTGGGATGACAGGGGCACGGGAGTGTGCAAGCGTCAATGCACTGGTTCCTAAAATAAAACATGAAACACGACTAGGCGTCATCGAAAGTCGATGCATGACGTTCCCCCTCTCGCCTGGAAAAAATTTCCCCATGGTAATCCATAAGGAAGGATCCCTTACGAACCAATCGATTGCTGGTGAAAACACCATCACCTCTCCCATTTGCCATAGGGCGGATGACAAGGTTGGACCACTGCTGTGTCGCAACCAGGGCGGCGATCCCATCGAGATCATTAGGCTGCAGTGACTTAGCGGCTTCGGATTTGTGAATTGCAGTCCTATCAGTCTTGATCTGAGCGTCGCTCCGGTATGTGGTAAACAAAAGGTCAATCATGGGCTGGGATATGGACATGGAATCTATATCCTCATCGGATAACCGGTCTATAGAACACTTCTTCTGCCTGGCCAACTTGAAAGAAGACTGTCTGCAGCCTGGACCTTAATAGCACGGCGATGCATGGTCCTCAGATTCTCTCGAATCCGAGGAGCGATCCGGTACCTATCATCAGAACCAAGGTAGTGCTGCCTGATAGCCTGATATAGTCCGTCGTTCGCATCTGAGAGCGGTTCTAGGTCTGCTAAAAGCAACGTGATAGCACGTGTCTTTAAGCTATCCGTCGTGTTCGGTGACATGAACTTCTTTTTCAACTTGGCCAGGATACCAGAAGAAGATGAGGAGGATGGTCCAGGAGCAGGTGTAGCTGTGGGTGGTGGAGTCGTTCCACATGGTGATGCAGGTGCGTCTGTGGATGGTGGACTCGGCCCAGGTGGTGATGCAGGTGCATCTGTTGGTAGTGGAGTCGGCCCACGTGGCTACTGGTCCAGAATTGGGTGGATGACCTAGGACAGGAGGGGGTGGTGGACCGCAGGGAGGAGTCACTGGCCTAGATGAAGGGGGTTCTGGACCAGGGGTTGGTGAACCGTCAAAAGTGGACTTACTGGTTGCATCTTTGGCAGCAGTCTGTCCGCCGGTGACGGCCCTATAGTCCGAAGGTCCGATATTCCGAAGGTCCAATAGTCCGAAAGTCCGGTATTCCGAAGGCCCGATAGTCCGAAGGTCTGATAGTCCGAAGCTTCGATAGTCCGAAGGTCCGATTGTCCGAAAATTTCACATATCGTTCAACCGGCGAAAAAAAACATTATTGAAGAAGATTTGTAGATACAAGTTGAACTCGGATTTGACTTTGACGGAAATGATTGTGATGTTAAATTAATGAAAAATAAAAATATATGTCGCGAGACAGCTTAATGTCATATTAATCAGACAGAATAAGAAGGTATGTATAGCTGTCGTGCATGGAGAACAACAAAAAATTAAAAAAATATATGAAATAAAACTAAAATCTAAAAAATATATGTACAAGAAAGAAAAGGCCCACATTTTCGGAGTTAACTCCTTTTACGAGGGTGAAAAAGAAGAACAGGACATAACCGTGGACCAGAGACACGTCTCAGTTTTGTTGTCTCCAACTAAAACCCTGTAATAAGAACATCAAAGACATGGCCTAAATAGAAAAAAATGAACGTTAGGTGTATACGTGGAAATTACAAACTCAATGATAAACAAATAAATAACAAAAAAGCAAACAACGGATGATTAGCCAAAATCACTAGAAATTACAAAACAATTGATAAATACAAATGTAAATTAATAACAAAAAGACAAACAATATCTAATCTACGGTGTTCTGTTTTACATTTATTCCCCTGGGACGTACTGTACCGAGGTGATGGATGATTCGCTGTTCAAGCATACGTCTATGATCACGTGATCATAGATCGTGGCAGGTTAGAGCCTTAAGTCTGTTTGAGTGCCGGGCTTCGCGGGAGGTGTACGCCCGATCAATGCCATAAACTCTGTAATCGGGCGATCCCGTTGGACACCTTAAGGTAAGGCTTGCCCAACGCACCTATAAAGAAGGAATTCCTGCTCTTGCCATGCCTGGGCAAGATGAAGTCCCGTAAAATAAGGCAAGTCTGGAACATGTCCCATATGTCGTCGGGTAA
>MJUU01066755.1:3870-17195 GCA_002080025.1 Modiolus philippinarum
GAATTGCTAATGAGCAGGGACTTCTAGATCCCTTGTTCAACCTTTCAGCTTAAGATGGAACAGAAATACCATTTACATAAAAAAACTACTACTTTTTACTTTACGTTTTTTTTACAAACAGATATCACCTGGAATTTTTATGGCTAGATTGTATTTTATTGCTAACTGTTGTATAACTAACAGTGTTTTAACAAAGAAAAATATATTGTTTAAAAAAGATGTTAAATAGTATATGGCCCAGTATGGATATTTGTGGTACCCCTGTATAAACATCCTTGCCGTGGCGACATGTCGATATTTGTTAATAAAGGCTAAATCAGTGACTGGCCCCCTATGCTCCTACATTGATATGCTATACATTGATCTAAACATTTTTGATGTCGTATTAAGAAACGTTCGGAAGATTCCATATTAACTCCTGAAAGGGAAAAGTTTCCTCTAGTAATACGTTAAGATCGGATGAAAATGCATTTTTATTTGTTCTGTCTTTGTCATACTGTCTCAATTTGCGTTGGATATGCATTGCCGTGATTTTGGATTTATGATTTTAGAATTCCCCCTTTCCTCATTCTTGCTTCGGTATTCTTTATCGATGTATTGGAAAACAACATATCAATGACACCAGCTAGAGTCTCACTCAAATAAATGAACATGGAAAGTCAAAATATATCCTACCGTTCATACAAAATTTTATGATTTTTTAAAATTTAATCGCCTTCAGAGGTACCTGTTTACCAACAAAGGCGGTGTATTGGTTTCTTTTTCCAAGAAAACAGAGCCATAAAGGGCTTCATCCTCTTTTCATCAAAAACGGGAATATTCTTCGAAATGCAACTAAAAATTCTAAGAAATATAATAGAAGAATTATGAGAACAAGCCGATCATGTAGCCTTGATGACTACCGTATAGGACTATTCGATAAAATTAAAGCAAATAATTGGTTCTCTGTATGCTTTGTTTAAGTCGATTCAGTTGTTCAAAACATATTGCATGCTTCTGTCTTATTTTAAAAATCTGCAGATGTAATCTAGAGATCGCTGGAACAGTAAAATACCGATACGTTTGTAACCGGAGAGCATGAAACTCCTTACAAAATTGACAATGTCGCTTTCGGAGATCGAACCCGGTGCATCTAGCAATCCAGCCAGCCACCTAATCGAGTGAGCTAAATATTCGATCCGTTAGCCCAGACGATTTACTGGTTATTTAAATCTAATACCTACTACAACGCAGGTAGGTTGTCTTGTCCACAAATGCATGGTGCATGACTATCCTTTTATACAATATTTCTGATTATTGGGGTCTTCCGGAGCCTTTTTGTTTTTGAAAGTGCTTATCGTATTTACATCTACATTTCGCTGATTTTAATTTACAGCGACCCTATTGAGTAGTATATTTCTGAATTATTAGGTATACTAAGGACGTGTTGTGTTTACCCATTCCTACTCCGATCATTCGTCGTTGTCCTTTGCTCCTAAAAGCTTATCCAAACTAAATAGCTAACAGACCGACGTTGCTTTGCTGCTGTAATACGTTTCAACTTTTTAAGTGGATAAGGCTTTGTCTAGTCTACATTTATGCCATATACATCGACTGCATTGTTTTTGATTTGGCGTTTAACGCAAAGTAATACATCTAAAAGTTTTGAGTTACGATCATCCTGCTTTTGGAACTAGTGTGAGTTACGATCATCACTTGATAAAGTTACCATCATCATTGAGTTTTTTTGTATCCCGATTTTCTCCTACCTCGTCAAATTTTCGTTTCATGCAAACATATTTTCCAAAAGGTTGGCTTAAAAACACTTTAATGGACATAAAACAATTATTACAATGAACTGTTAACAAGGCAAAATTGGCTTTGTAAAATAAAAACGAATTGTCGTCCGCCATGTTGGGATGATGGTAACTGCAGTTACGATCATCACGTTGACGCCAGTGATTATCCGCAACTCCTCCTTGACCACTGGGTACTTTCCAACCAAGCTTGCAGGACTGCTTCAATATATATTGCAGATGTGCACCATGCATTTTGTTTTATTTAATATATATTTTTTGAAGTTTTCTATCTATCTTTTGATTTTGTCATTTTAGGTTATTGGAGTCTTTGGGGGTATGCTTTCCCTACCTCCTTCAAACTGCTTTGTACTTTTCAATCAAACTGGCAGGAAGGCTTCAATATACATTTTAGATGTTCAAAATGGATTTTGTTCTGCTTTATTAATATTTTTCATGCTTTAATTTGATTTTGTCATTCTGTAACAAAACATGAATTCTTTAATATATATATATAGTGCAGGAGACACATGTGTTCCGTAGAACACTCATTTTAACTCTTCAAAGGATCTTTTTTCGTCCATGCAACACCGAACTTCTGCAAGACTTCGCCGGCGATACCGACTGGAACAGGCATATGCATGGGACAAAGGCAAATTCTTCCTTGAAAAATAATTAGAAGACTAAGGACAACCTCTTCGTCTCGACTCCCTAGCTTCTTGAATTCAGGCAAGAAAAAAGATAATGAACTAAATGTCAATAGTCGTATAACCTGGAAATGTAATATTTATCTTTCGATTTCGAACCTCAACTCGTTACCGAACATTGTCTCTATTCGTTTGATATGTTTAGGCTTGCTTGTGGGACTTGCCAGTAAGCGAGAGTACAATTTTAATCATTCTCCTTAGAAATTATTATGTCTCTATATGGATATCATTATCTGGGCAGCTTATTAAATTCACGAATGCAGAAATGTCATAAATAAGCCTCTATACAATTGTATTAATAAACCAAAAATCGTACAAACGATTTTTATAACCGTATAAACGATTTTAAAAATCGTACAAACGACTTTAAAAACCGTACTAACGATTTTTAAAATCGTACAAACAATTTTAAAATCGTACAAACGGTTTTGAAAAATCGTTTAAACGATTTTAAAATCGTACAAACGAATTAAAAAATCGTTTAAACGATTTTAAAATCGTACGAACAACTTTATAAAAATCGTTTAAACGATTTTTAAAATCGTACAAACGATTTTTAAATCGTACAAACGAAATTAAAATCGTACAAACGAATTAAAAAAATCGTACAAACGATTTTAAAAAACGTACAAACGATTTTTAACATCGTTTTAACGATTTTTATTATATTTTTTTTTCTTCTACTTGGCATGAATAAGCTGTCGTATTCAATAGTCTGTAATAACTGAATTTATTTTACGCATGTAAAATAAATTACATTATTACAGCGAATGAAGGTGTGTTGCTTTTCTGCAATACTATTGGGCGTTCAATCATAACGCGATAAAACTAAAAAAATATCATGTCGGCCGCTATCACTTTGTGCGGAAAGTTTCGACAGCCTGTGTAAGTTAGATTATTGTCTTCTTTGTAATATTTATTATATGTTAATATTTGATAAATTACAAATTTACTTGCCCTCCACATATCCTGTTTTGTCATTGCATATATAGTCATGTATAATGATACTGCTGCGTGTTAGATTTATATTTGTAGGTAGGTAGGAAATTGCCACCTGTTGCAGTGTGACGTATGGGTGTAATTAGATGGATTCTTCAACTCTTCGTTTATGGATACTACAGCTTATGGATGGTACATGGAGTAAGAAAATGCGTCACGGTATATCCCAGTTCGGCACAGGTAGCCTTACGCGCACAAATTAGGTATATATTGTGGTTCTTGAATTTACAGTTTTCAGTGACAATTGGACAACTATAACAAAATATAAGTTAGATGCGCCGCTGTTCTCAGGGTGCTCTCACCACTGATCGACATTGGAATGGATTCTTGTTTTATGACATTTAATGTCACCGCTGTTCACAGGGTGGCTTAATGAACTAATTTGCAGTTAATATCGCCGCTGTTTACAGGGTGGTGTTAAATAAATTTAATAGAATTTATCATAATTGAATATCATTACCGTGACAAAATTCATGCAAATAAATATATAAAGTATTTATAGTTTTGTATTCCTTCAATAGTCTGTATTAATTAGATAAGCATTCCCTAAAATAGACCAAATGTAACCCAACCTTCTATTAATTAGATAAGCAGACCCTGATAATAGACCAATGTCTATGTATAGCCCAACCTACACAACCCCTTATAATGGACCAATTTTATATATAGCCCTGTAATCTTTTAATAAGACAAACAGGCCCAAAAAATAGACCAAACTATTCTTTGATCAAATATATTTATAAAAAAATATAACTCTAAAATATAGTATCTTTCTGAAAATCTAACCAAATATCTCTCTAACAATACTCTTACCTAGACCATAAGAAAACTATACTAAGCATTTAATAAAAAATAAACTTTTCAAACCTTTTTTGATAATCTCGATTAGAAAACACAATCTCTGACAAAAATATATACATAATAACAAAATTGCACCCACCCGTCCTTGATAAAATAACATAAAAAATTAATCTCAATTAGAAAACACAATCCCTCTCAAAAATAGCTAAATAATATAAAAATTGTTTCCAACGGTCCTTGAAATAATCTCAGTTAGAAAACACAATCCCTGACAATGTATCTTTATCTGAATAATAAAAAAATATCTATCTATCCTTGAAAATAGACTTTTTCCAAACTATCCTTGATAAAAAAAAATAAATAAAAAAATAAATAAATAAAAAATTCCTTAAAATCCTAAACCAAACTCTCAAAATGATATGAATCATTATTATACCTTACATAGTATATTTCATATAATACAATCTAATGAATATAATTTTGATGTTTTTCCAAATTTACTATCAGAGTGGAAACATCATATGATTTAATTTAAACAATATTTGAATAGGATTTGGCAACAGGCAAAGCCTATGTTAGCCCTCTCCAATAGAACAAGGTACAGCATATAACAATATATACAAATTGTACACAATATTAACACAGTATTTAAATTCCATCAATAATTAATTTTCAAACCATTAATTATTTAATACCACAAATTTATTTAAGTATATTCATACTAAAACAACTGTGAAGAAAAAGTACCTGGAGTAAAACATATCCTTATCTTTTAAATTAATCATTAAACTTGTCAAAGAGAAAAGAAAAATAATATAAAACTGTCAATAGATATAAAAAGAAAATGAACAGAAGAAAAGAGAAATAAGAGTAAGGAGATAAAGAGAAAATAATATGAAAGTAAACAAACATACAAAAGAGGAGTGGTGCAATTTTTGATATGTAAAGGTTACACGTATCTTTTTAAAGTCACATAAAAGGTTAAACAGATCAATAATTAAGGAAATTTATAAATTGGAAAATATCATAGTCTACCTTTTTGACTGATATGGTCATGAACTAATTTAACAATATATGAGTTATCTGTATCACTAAGAGATGGATTGCCAAAAAAGAAGTAGTTCCAAATCAATATTCTCAACTGAATCTATATGAAACAATTTGTTAAATAAAGTTTTTCTTGCATCAGTATAAAAAGGACAATCGAAGAAAAAGTGATAATTATCTTCACATTTTGCATGACAGTTTGGACAACTTGGATCATCTTTTAAAAAATCATGAAATAATTTTCTAAATAGCGAAGTTACTGTGAATTTATTTTCTGCATATGCGCATTTTGACAACTTATGTCTCTTCAGTGCAGATAAAATTTAAACGTTTGGAAGACCGTAAAAATCAAAGATGTTAAACGGATAGAGAACAATATGATCTAAATGTAAAGCCAGAATTAGCTAAGGACAGAGCTTTGCATGAGGGAGATACTCCTTAGTTTTTAACAAAATTGACAAAAATTTAGATATTGTAAGGTTCGATATATAATCGGCTTTCGGGTCAGCACCGAAGTACTGACTACTGGGCTGGTGAATACCCTCGGGGACTAAATTAGTTTTTAAATTGCTTACTTCATTTCTTAATTGACAGTGAACTTAATTCATTCCATAATTTAATAACAGAAGGAAGATAACTTTTATAATAAGAAACAGTTCTACATTGTGGAAGCTTAAATTTAAGTCCATTTTGTCTCAAAATCATGAGCCATGTCTCAAAAGCCAAAAATCATGCTGTTGAATACATGGTTCAACTAAATTAAACATATATTCAGGATTTGTACCATTAATTGTTTTATAAAAAATGTGTAAGTTTGTGTTTTTCCTTCTGTCTGAGAGCTTTTCAAAACCTAATTCTGCATATAATTTTTAATAGAGGTTCTACATTCAAGCAGCCTCTATTTGAACACTTTCCAAGAGATTTGATTCATTAAACGTACAATTATCCCAAATAATGTCTGAATATTCTAAAATTGGCCGAATAAATGAAATATAAACAGTAAAAAGAGATTTTCTATCAAGAGAATTTTTAACCTGTCGTAAAAGGTGAAGTCTTGAACATGCTTTTTGTCTCGCCTGCGACGAATGTCGCGAAAGCGAGACACAGCGACCATAGATTCCGTCGTCGGTGTCGGCGTCGTCGGCATCGTCGTCAATATTTGGTTAAACCAAATGTTAAACTTTTTTGGAACTTCAATAACTTTCTGAAATCTTGCCCAACAGCAATGAATTTTTGACACAATATTCAGTACAACTGCATTATTGAATCCCTGTTAACTGTAATATAAAACTTTTTGCAGACGACACGAGTATTTACGTAGTAGTTGATAGCCCTCTTCTGGCATCAATTGCTTTAAATTCTGATATGCAAAGAATTAGTCAATGGGCGGGAAGATTGCTTGTCACATTTAATCCGAATAAAACGGAATCGATGATCATATCTAGAAAAATTGATCCAGATTATCATCATCGACTCCACATGGACGGAACTGTTATTAAGAGTGTCCAGTCTCACAAACATTTAGATCTTTTGTTTTCTAGTGATGGTAGCTGGCATGAACATATAACTGATATCATTAAGAAGGCCTCTATTCGATTGAATATATTACGTCGCCTTAAGTATAAGGTTGATAGGAGATCTCTTGAGACTATGTATTTTTCATTTTTTCGCCCTATTCTGGAGTACGCAGATGTCATTTGGGATAATTGTGCTGAATATATGAAAGACAGAATAGAACAGATAAATTTTGAGGCAGCACGTATTGTAACTGGTGCCTCAAAGCTGACAAGTACCAATATTCTATTGCGCGAGACATTAAGAGACAGACGAACCAATCACAAACTCATTATGTTTCATAAGACGGTAAATAATAATGTCCCAACGTACTTAAGTAATCTAGTCCCAACCTCCATTGGTGAGACTCACTCTTATCAAACTCGTAACTCCATTAACTTAGTTCATATACCGACGCGAACTAACTACTATCATAACAGTTTTCTTCCGTCATCCACTAGACTGTGGAATCAACTCCCGGTAGACATTAGAAACTAATCTTTATCCAATTTTAAAAATCATTTGAGGAAAACCCTTCCTGTTCCAAGGTCCTTCTATACTGGTACTAGGATTGGTCAGATTTTACATACTAGAATCAGGACCCAGAGTAGTGGTCTCTATGCTCATTTATTCTTGAAAAATCTTGTTGATAACCCTTTCTGTGTCTGTGGTCAAATTGAAAACCCAGACCATTATTTTTTACACTGTAGTAGGTTTGATATCCATAGGCGTCACATGATTAACAAATTGTCTTATAATCCCATTCATATTGATAAGATACTTTTTGGTGACAGTTCTCTATCAGATAACGAGAATTGTGATAATTTTATTATTATTCAAGAATTTATCATAAACTCAAAGAGGTTTCAGTGATATCATATGATCTAAAATTTCACATTTTGTCAGTTGTGGCTTATAAAATAAAATGTTTATATTTTCCAAATTGGCTTCAAGACTGGTAGCTTGCCAAGTCCGTGATATACTACATATATGTACAACAGATACTAATAAATCACTTACAACTAGTATAAAGAAATTGGATTTGAAAGAATAAATCCAAAAATACACATCAAAATAGTTTTATTTGGTATTTGTACTCTACGAAATATTTAACACTTGCGGCTAATACCTTAATCATTTTCTATAAATTAAGTTCAAAGTGGGCATGGAAACATGCACGTCAAGAAATAAATTTCTTAATATATGAGTTTTGAAACACAAGTAGCAGGCGAATAATTCCTTATAATTTAATTTCAGTTCTCACTTAACTGAAATCGGACAAAGAACGTAAAAAGAAATATTCATTAACAAAAATACCGAAGTTACTGTAAATTTACTTTCTGCATATGGCCATTTCGACAACTAATGTCAAACATCTTTGGATTCGGCCTTCGAAAAAAGGGGTGGTTCTGATTGATCTTATAAACTTTTTTGTCAATTTGGCCTGAATCCTGCAAAGAATTTTAAAAAAATGCGCAGAGTAGGAGGCTTTTAGAATGAAGAGAAAAAAATATTTTAAATCCCTTTTTTCAATATATAGGATATTCTTCAAGCATACACTCTGTAGTAAAGAATGTTTTTTATACCCCCGCTTTGCGGGAGGTATATAGTGTTCATGGTGTCCGTCCGTCCTTCCTGCCGTCCGTCTGTCCGTCCTTCCGTCCGTCTGTCTTTCGGTACCCAAAAGGTGGTATCCAATACTCCTCCTAAACCACTGATTGGAATTTCATGAACTTATACAGGAGCTTAATTACTTATTGTAGATGTGCACCATGCATTTCGTTTTCCAATAATTCCTTTTTTTCAGATTTTTGTCATGTTTTGGACTTTGTCATTTTAGCTCAATGCAAACCATATGGTGATTATCTGGAATTCACTACTCCTCCTAAACCGCTGATTGGAATTTCAACTTATGCAGGAGCTTAATTACATACTGTAGATGTGCAGCATTCATTTTGTTTTCCATTAATTCTTTATTTTCCAAATTTTTGACATGTTTTGGACTTTGTCATTTTAGCTCAATGCAAAACATATGGTGACCACCTGGCATCCACTATTCCTCTTAAACCACTGATTGGAATTTCATGAAAGTTATGGAGTAGCTTTATTACATATTGGAGATGCGCACTATGTGTTTTGTTTTCCAATAATTATTTTCTCCAGATTTTTGACATGTTTTGGACTTCGTCATTTTAGCTCTTTTAGCTCAATGCAAATCATATGCTGACCATCTGGTATCCACTACTCCTCTTAAACCACTGATTGGAATTTCATGAAACTTCTGCAGGAGCTTAATTACATATTGTAGATGTGCACCATACATTTTGCTTTTTCAATAATTCCTATTTTTTCCCAGATTTTTTTTTATATGTTTTGTACTTTATCATTTTAGCTCAATGCGAACTATATGGTGACCACCTGCTATCGACTACTCCTCTTAAACCACCGATTGGAATTTCATGAAACTTATGCATTAGCTTAATTACATACTGTAGATTTGCACTATGCACTTTGTTTTCCAATAATTCCCCTTTTACCAGATTTTTGACATGTTTTGGAATTTGTCATTTTGGCTCCTTGTAAACTATGGGGTGAACACCTGGTATCCACTACTCCTCTTAAATCAATAATTGGAATTTCATGAAAATTATGCGGAACCTTAATTATATATGGTAGATGTGCACCATGTATTTTGTTTTTATTGAATTATTTTTTTTCCAGATATTAAAAACATTCAGGAAGGGGTGGGGGCGGGGGTATCCGTGGTCCACTAGGCCACAGTAACTCTAGTTTACTTTTGAACAAACATTTACATGGAAAAGGGGTTGGAAGGCGAAAAACGTTAATTTTCACTATTTAGGAAAATAAATGACTCATCATGAAACTCCAAAAATCAATTTACAGTCTAGACAAAAATATTTAAAACGCAACATCCTATTGTTGAGGATAATGCAAGTAAACTGAAAATGGAATTCCTCGGAGAAACGAAGGTGCCCTCGTCCCAAACCATGCCCCCCCCCCCAAAAAAAAGACGTTGATGTAGGAAAATGGAGCAAACTGAGGTCGGTATGCAAATTTATGAGTGGTCTTCTTAACACCAGGGGAAATATACTAAAATCCACACTGAAATATCGTCCCCATTCGTCTGTTTACTTTAAGCGTTACGTCCTTTTTATGTAACGTCATTAAATCTGGAATGTATACCCGAGCGCACCAAAGTTTTAAAGACGTTTTTTCTCGTATTTTCCACTAAAGTTTAACATGACAAAACAAACTCAATGAAAAAGGTGGATAAAATACACTTTACGATCGCTAATGAATACTGAACACATACCCTGATACGGACTAATATGCAATTCTAAGTCATATTTGGCGGAAAATCGTACGTAATTTTTATTAAGCTGTTTAGCAGCTTTATACTGTAGCTTTCGGTCTAGACTAGACACTAGCCAGATGTACCTAGCAGACATCACATTACGCATTAACGTAGTTCATGTCTGTAAGTAGTTTGTGAGAAACTAATCGTCAAATTCAAATTATTTTCTTGAAAATGTTCAGACTGAAAGTATATGCAGTTCTTACAAAAAAAAACAAAAAAAAAAAAAAAAAAAAAAAAAAAAACAGAAAAAAACAGCATGAAAATGTAGCTTTATTTGACATTCGTAATTCACGATTCGGTTCTTTCATAAAAATTTCCCGTGGTGCGCTACAATTTTTACAAGTTTTGTTATTACTTCTACGAGCACCTTTGTAACTCGTAAAGCTGTATGCATCTCTTATTATAATCATGACATTTAGTCGTTTTATTGTAATATTGACATCTTATCATTTAAAAAGTTTTAAGCATATTCTTTTCCTCGGCCCTTCTTTCAATGTTTACATTTTGTGGACAGGTGCGACTGTACCTCCAGCGTTGAAAATCTAAGAATTGGCCTTACTTATTTACATTGTACGGCTCGTCTTCAAACGCCGTTTTTGAAAAGAATTTAAAAATAATTATCTGAGGATAAATTATATGACCTTTAAATCTTTTGAATTTACAATGAACCATAAAGGAAATGTATCAAAAATGAATTATTGATACAGTCTTAAACTTTATCTTGGACGGCGTATTATATAGCGACATGCTTCTCTATGCAAGCGTAATCAAGTATGTTTAAGGTAATGGCGAACTTCTAATTTTCAAAAATTTTGAGGAAAACTGCTCGCTTGCTTACTTTTCATCACTTGCAGTGTTTTCTTCTTTTGTTTCAATTCATTTTGCACCAATTTGAAGCAGGAAGGGAATTCTGTCAGTGGACGGATGTAAGAATACATCAGTCTAAACAACCCGAGTTCAGAGGCTTGGTACAAATGAGAAACAAATGCTTTTGAACACGATCAATGTGATTTCGAGACATTTCAGCTGTGCATTTCTGTATGTAGTTTTGGTAAATGATATAGAATATAAGCCAATTATTCTTTACTGATAAACTGATTTCGGTGTTAGTTGCTAACATTTTCCAACACGAGTACAGTATCTATAGGTATCCATTCAAAAGCAATATTTACTTTTGACACTCTTTATGAGAAAAGAAACTATATGTTATGTATTGTAATTAATAAGGGTATTATTTAAGGATTTAACTGAAAATGTAGAGGTTTGTAGTAGCTTGGGTAAGATACACTAAAGGTGTGTATTTGAGGACACAGAGTGCTCAATTTATATTAAGGTACAAAGAATATATCGTTTTCAAGATACAGAACATACTTATCTTAGCACTTTATCACGTGATAATAATGACGTTGGGGTGCTTGACGTCCTCTGCTTCGTAATTGCTGTTCCACTTATATAATGTCGTAATTTTTTCATTCTATTTTATTATGAAGCTTGAAGTTAACAACCGCAGCAACATGACTGCACTGTCTGCAGGATAACACAAGATTTTTATGTTTGGAACTGAACTTAAATTTCGTCGCATTTGCGTTGGATGAACTGGAAAAAATTTCTTTAATATGTGCAAATAAAAATCAAGTCATTCAGAACAAATACTAATCTTCAAGGGGAAAGCAAAATTCCCTTATGTTACAAATTAGTAAGCCTTTCTGAGACGCATTGACATCGTGTGTGTTGGAAATGCAATAAACTGGAAATGTGGATGAACCTGGAACGTCATAAAAGATGTTACGTCATTCCGGGAATTAAAGGATCTCGAAAACCACATATTCATTTGTAATCAGGCAAACAACATACAGTACATTCAGTTACACTGAGGTCTGCCATATTTGACAGTGTGAACACCAGCAAATGTCTGTGAAAACACCAGCAAACTTCCTGTTGTTAATTACATAGAAATATATTGGAAAGTCATAAATTTCAGTGTAAACACCGACATTTCACAAGCAATTGTCAGTGTTTTTACTCATGTCAGACCAGGGTGTTTTGTAACTGAAACACTCTGTGTGTACTGTATGTGATCAAAGGATAAAACCGCATATATGTTATTTTGTTTTCATCATTTTAAAAAATATTGTCAAGGCATTTTTAATTTTCAACAATATTATTTGTTAAAAAGTCAGATCAGATCCTCTCCTACTCTACCTCACATTTGTTTTTGAAATACATGACTAGAACTTCTAACATTGATAAAATGCTTATCAGCTTTCCAGCGTACAGCGCTTTGATTGTCTTGCACTAGTGAAAGACAATATAACCATACATGGGTAGGTGTGCGAGACAAGGAAATCTCACACAACTTAGGGCAAGATTAAGGTTGTCTCTGACGAGGCTTCGCAGAGTCAGAGACTACCTAAACTTGCCCGATGGTGTGTGAGATTTAGTTTTGTTAGAGATTGTTTCTCTAATTTCAACCCAATTTATTTGAAGTAAGAGATCTCCATAGTCTCAAGTCTCAAGTATACCGCCATTTTGTTGCTATCACCGTTTCTATGTGTATCATTGCGCCATTCATTGAAAGTGGTATTGAAAGTAATAGTTTTGATAAAAATGTTATATTATCAATAAAATGGGTTATCCTAGTCATAAAAATGCAAAAACCATTTCGGTAGACAATGATGCAGGTGTTAATTTCATCAACATCCGGTTGCATTATTTCTAGAAACTGACACGAGACATTTGCATGATTGACCAATCGCCAACTGAGATCAAATTTCAAACATGTTGATTATTATTTCGATAACCAATCCGTCAGGAGGTGTTTAAATTTGCTAGAAATTAGAGAAAAGGAAATCTCACACCGCTAAAATAGGGTCTGCTGTGTCTCAAAAATGGGGTATAATGGTTCTGTCGTTATAATAAAAAAGCAACATCAAAACCATCAAACAATACACTCAAGATCACTGGCAATGTGTCAAAAATAAAGTCACATACTTTTTACAATTACACGAACTAATACACATATAAAATTCGAAATGAAAGACTTGAAATGTATAAACAAACACC
>MJUU01066755.1:19019-39377 GCA_002080025.1 Modiolus philippinarum
CAGACAGTGCATACAGTTCTGTGCATAATGACCAGAAGCAAGGATAGCAATTCAGTTACACGTTAATCAAAAGTCAGAGTCAACAGGAAATTATCTATTCTTCAGTTTTTCTGTAATTTCAAAATATCTAGATTGACATTTTGTTCATACTCTTGCAATATCCGAGATCCTAAAGAAATCGTTTAAATGTAAGAGTTTCTCCTTCTTGAAAAGCTCTCTTCTTAGCTGATTTGGCATTTCTTTCAGATTCTATTGATTATTTGCCACATAGCTATCCACTTCCCACCAGAAAATAATAACTCCCCAGGTTACCAGGATTCTATACAACATCCCCATTTTCAAGGGCAGATTCTGTTACGTCAATGATATTTTGTGTGTGGGTTGGTCTGAAGAAGTTTATGACGTTCTGTTATATTGTTTTATGTGTGACCTAAATTTCACGGTTCAGTGATCATGTTAAGTTTGCCATTATCTATAAGTGGTCGGTCAACGATATTTGGTATGTGGGTTGGTCTTCGGTAGTACATAACATTCTGCCATATGATTTATTTCTGTGACACCAGTTTCATGGTCTAGTGATCATGAATATGTTAAGTTTCCCATCATCCATTAATGGCATGTCAATGATATTTAGTAGGTGGGTTGGATAGAACATTGGCTTTTGCCCTTGACCTCATTTTTATGAACTAGTGAATATGTTTGATTTTTCAGTATCTATTAGTGGGCTTTGGGTAGTACATAACAGTCTGTTATATTGCTTTTGTCAGTTATTCTAATTTCATAGTCTAGTGAACATGTCAAGTTTTTCTGATTTTAGTCAGTTCGAGTTCGAGTTTTCATATCAATTTAGCGACCAAGCAGGGACGGACGAGACATCAATTAGGGTCCACACTTGTCTTACGACGTAAATCGAATTTTTATTTATTTTTTTAATAAGTCACCCATCGGCTGAATTTGCGTGAAGAATGAAGCTTCTAGATGAGTACAATTAATCAAAAATGGCGTATTAAGGGGACAATTGATCCTCTGTTTTATTATCACGCTACAATTCATAATAACATTGCAACTGAACCAATTAAAACTAATATAAGGTTCATGGAGATGATAAAAGTCCTCATAAGGAAAGAACAATATGTTTCTTCAATATTAAGGATAACAGCACATATTCGAATATATTGGCACGATGGTATTTTGAAGTCAAAACCCCATTCAAATCATTACGATATCGGCGCAGTTGGATAATCAAATTTTAATGCAATTAAAGACTCGAAGTAGTTTTTGTCTCGTGTCAGGTGTAGATAGTATAATCGACTTTCCGTTTTGACCAATCAAATCTTCTGCCTTAANCAGAATTTTTGTCAACTAGATTGCTAGCTTTAGATTTGTGTTGTTCGTATGTTTGGTATATGTATCATGTCTTTCTATCCGTCTTCATGCAGGTTTTCTTATTGTAACCATGTCTGTATTTTGATTTGTATTTAACGTATATTAAATTCCTTTGTATTTTGTCATAATAGCAAAAAAAAATCGTAGATTCTCAGTTTCTTCGGGAACAATTTTATCCATGTTCTCTAATAAATTTTATTTGAATTTTTTGCTTGTTTTCCTCCAAAATTACAGCATTTATATCATTATAAGAGGTAAATAAATTAATGTCCAACTGTCCCAAATTTCTGAAGAAAAAAAAACACAATGAAATGGTATGGAATATAGAATATGCACTTGAGACAAAGTTCCTTTCAATACATGGTAGTAACAAGCAATGGTGTAGACATCTATTTGTTCCACCTGACAAAAGTTCCATTGGAACAAATAATATAAACGTTGGCATAATATTTCTTCCTATTATATTACATTTATTGCGTTAGGAACAAATATCATAGTATTTGTTCCAGTGGAACAAATTTTATGTAATATTTTTTCCTTTGGATTCTGTTACAGTGGAACAACGGTTTAACGTGGTACGGGGCCTAAAATCTGTCAGATAGAATTTTGATGATTTTCCTTTGTTATTAGAGCATACAAAAAATAAAATAAAAACTGGGGGTTCATCGGTAGTATAAGAATGAAATATGTCAGGTAAAAATCTGCTATTTTGGTTGAAATAATAGGAAAAATTAGCGAATTTTAACAAAATTTTAATTTATTTTAGTTCAATCAGATAGAATTTTTAAATATTATGTAAACTATTAGCTAATATACTGACCTTCAATTTCCATGAATACAAATTGGGGGTCACCAAACTAATATTTTTGAATAAATCTTGAAAACTGATTTTTTTTCCCTATTATTTCTATTTAAATTATCTCCCCTGAATAGAATAGGAGTTTGATGAAAAGGTTCAATATTCTGCATACTTACGCAATAAAAGTGGCATATTTCATCAAATTTAAGTATCATAAGACACTGAAAGTGGTTTCGGCAATATTCCTTTTTTGTCACATGCGCAAGAATAATGCTAATTTTTAAACTCCCGTACTACCTTAATTCCTTAATTGTTGTACTGTACAGTCAACATTAGGCTTTCAACAATGAGCTTTGTTAAACCTCAAAGTGATTTCAAGACGCCCCCTTGCGTCGGTTTGAGCGGTAATGGCTGGATGAGAATCTAAGAATTTTGTTATAATGGCCTCAGTAAGAGTTTAGGTATTTCAGCCATATCAGGGCATAATAAGTTAATAAATGCGCTTGACGAAAAGTTCATATAACTGAGAAAATATCGCAAAATTGGAATATGAGTCGCTGTAGAGGGGAGACACTGTGACAACCATAGGCCACATATCAATCATTTCTACATACACAAGCGGAGAAATCATTGACGGAAATTTTCATTGTATGGCTATGATGAAGAAAAAAACAATAAATTGATCGGCAAGTATGAAGCATAGATGAGTGACAGAAAAGGCATTCCGTACAATTCATCATACCAAACCTTCAGACCAAACATCAAATCACTTTTACATGCACAAGCTGAGTTCTAAATCATTAACGGAAAATTTTAATATATGACTTAAATGGAAAAATATAGACTGAGAAATCCTTGCCGAAAGATGTCCTGGAAGGACAGAGGGACAGACGGGCGGATAGACAGACGGACAGACACTCAGCCTGACAAGGGTAGAACAATAGACCCCCATAACTACGGAGCGGGTGTATGAAAAGTAAGGAGTGAGACAATATGGTAACGAGTTTTCATTGCCAATCGAAAAAGAAAGAAATGGGTAATTGCATTGAATTTTGCATCCTTCAAGACCCCACTGATTCCATTCATTTCTCGAGTAAAATAGAAGGATCGAAAAACCGCATGGAACTTTAATTTAGTATGCTAAATTTGTCTACAAAGGTTCGTGGTCGCGATTTTCCATATTATGACCTCAATATCTCGCAAAGACAAAGTATTCCCCTATTTACCTATCTGAGGATGCCCTGCAACTAGCCGAAGTGCCATGCATTAATGCATTCGTGATTGTTTGAATTATTCGTTAATTTTATGTATGTGAATTGATTAAGATTGTTTAGAAAATTCAAACAAATAAAGACAGATCACAGATCTAGCATTTTTGCAGTGAATTACAGGTGAAATATTTTACTGTAAAAGTTGGTTAACGATAACTTCAACCGCGATAAGCGATAGCAACTAAATTATTTAACCGTGCTAAAGGCTACATTTGATCGTTACAATCGACATGAGAAAATAGTGTTTTCTCTCCATTCAAACATATGTATGGCCCAATATTTTCTCTATAGTTTCTAGAACGAATGAAACATAAATGTTTGAGTTTATTTTGTTAAATTTTGGTCACATATTTGCATAAAACTGCGATATTTGAAGAAAATTTTTGTGTATTTTGACGTGTATTGGTTAAAAGTGAAGATTTCTCCCTTGTATAAAAATAAATCTCGGTGATATTTTTATTCTTTATTGCTTGTTAGCATGTGAATGCAAATACATCATATTTATCTTCAAAAATATAACACAGTTAATAGAAATTACCTTTTTTGTCGCACACCTGTTGTTTATTTTCTCTTTGTTTACAACCGGGTCAGCGATGACCACCGAGTTTGCGATCGCGGGTTAACCCGGGTGAAATGTATTTAAACAGAACAAATATAAATAAGGATTGGACAACAGTAAAAACGATTTATAATAACCACTGTTAAAGAGAATATGCCGGTCAGTGCAGGATATTTTGCCTTCTATACATCCCATTGAAAAGTCGAGAAACATTACGGATCTTTGAACTGCATTGACCGTGGCGGTTCTAACCAAAGTGTGTCTATAATGGTTTGGTAAGATTTTCCGTCCTTAGACCCGTTTACTCCACATAGACAAGGTACCATCTGTGGATACGTTAGGTCAACTCTGCAGATGAAGCCCCTGCTAGGTAGTAGCATTTTCTACAAAAATGGTGGTAAGTTCATTTAAGGTTTATTATCCCTTCACAGACTGCAAATGAGTATAGACTTAACTCAGATTACACCCCATTTAAGAATCAATGAAGCATTGTTTTTCTATTACAGAATGCTGCAAATTGTCTGATTTATTGAATATACCCTTTTCAAGACTTGCATTTTAATCCCTAAACAGATATTTTAGTGATCAAAATTTATACCCTATCACAGAAAAGTGGTTAAAATATTGCTATCGGTCGTCTGTACACCCAGGAAGTGCCGCCCAAAGTACCTGGATCCAGAGGGATCACTGGAATTCTCTTTCGTTGTCCATTCGTTGTCATACGTATAGACGAAAGAAACGAAACAAGACGTATCGATTAACGAAGGAACTATGACTAAGAATAAAACAATTAAAGACTGGTAGATTTACATAATGATTCAATATACTGATCAGAACATTGAAATTGAAAGTGTTCGACTTTTTCAGTCCATTTGTTGCTTTTTAGTTTTTGTGCAAAAACTAGTGTCTTTTTTTTTTTGACAAAATGTGAAACATCTCTAATTTAACGAAATCTCTGAGATTTCTGTTTCTACGCGAACACAGTCAACTCCAAATTCACATCATACCAAACACAAAAGATATTTAAAAATTGGAGAAACTTTTGAACTACCAGTCATACTTGGATGACCTTTTGTGCCTGCTTAATATTTCTTGAAGTTGGTATAAAATTTTGTCACATTAGCGTACATTTCGTGGTTAAAAGTTGCGTTAGGTGAGGAGCCAAAATTCTAAAGTATTAAACTTTTTTCAAACCTTGATTTTTGTAATGTTCTTACCCTATAAATTCAATACATAAAGAAAAATTCATAGGTTGCTGTGCAATTTTTTTTTGCTACAGATGTTTGAAAGTGACCAATTTAAGCACTTTTATGCATTTTTAGGCATTTTTGGCCATTTTTCTACTATTTTCATTAAAAAAAATAGCTTAGAGTATTAAACTTTTTCTCATACTGTCTGAAAAGCTGTAAATAGAAGGAATGAACAAATTCAGCCCCCAACGATCATATGTTGGTGTTGAAATAAGAAAGTTTTGCCATTTTTATGCTTTTTATGGGCAATTTCAGCACTTCCATATTTCACTAAAAATGTAGATTTTCTAAAGTTTTTAAACAGCTAATGGTTTAAACTTCATTTGATTTGTGATTTTTTATTGCAAAAATATTCAACATTTTTTTTTAAAAAAGCAAAAATAAATTTTAAGTACATATTTGTTTTTATAAAAAGGCTTTTTCTAACCCAACCCCTATTTTGTGTAAATTTGACATGAACCCAACCCCTATTTTGTGTAAATTTGACATGAATCCATCAGCCAATTAGGGTATTAATCTTCAATTTCACTCGTTAGAAATTAATTAATTTTTTGACACAATTGAAAGATTTACATGAATTTTGTGAATTCATTGCTATTGTAAAATATAACGAATTTTAAAATTATTTCCAAACGAGATTTCAACGAGACTGAAACGTCACCAGAATACATCCTTAAAATCCAGATCTGATATACCACATAAGGTAAAGGAGCAATGTTTTGTCAGTGGCTGCCTCATGGATAGTTACGAGGTTCCTGATTAGAATAAGGGCACTATGATCTTCATTTCATACATGAGTGACTAAGGTTAAGGGTTAGTCTAGATGTGACATACCACAGTAGGCAGAGGAATAATATTTTTCAGTGGAAGAGTCTTTGGATGTCACAAGGTTCCTTGCAAGAAAAGTTCACTATTACTAACATTTCATGACTTGGGTTAAAGTTTGCGTTAAAGCCCACATGTCAGATACTAAATGATATTTTGTAAATGGATGCGCCTTTTGTAGTCTCAAAATTCCTGATACTAATAAGTCATTTTGATCCACATTTCATGCATGAGAGACTCAGATTAAAGCTTGCATTAAAGTCCATGTCTGATATACTACAGCAAATAGAGGAATAATATTTTTCAATGGATGCATCTTCAATAGTCACGAGATTCCTGATTAGATTTTGGTGATTTTGACCTACGTTTCATACATAATTGACTCAGATAGAGGTGCGGAGGTCCAAATCTTAGATACCACAACAAGCATGGGTCTAATATTTTGTCAGTCGACGCATCTTGGATAGTGAAGAGTTGAGAATTGGGTCACTTTGACCTACATTTCATGCACGAGTTACTGAGGTTAAAGCTCGCGTTTAAGTCCAGATCTTAGATACTAGAATGGATAGAGGAATTATATTTTGTAACTGAATACATTTTGAATAGTCACATGGTTTCTGATAAGAATGATTTCACTTTGATCTGCACTGATGAGACATAAGTTGTTGAAATGTGCATATGCAGAAAATAAATTGACAGTAACTTCGGTATTTTGTTATTTATTACCACTGGATCGATGCCGCTGCTGGTGGATTTTTAGTCCCCGAGGGTATTCTCAAACCAAGTAGTCAGTACTTCGGTGCTGACCCGAAAACCGATTGTATTGAAACTTGCAATATCTAAATTTTACGAAATTTTGTTTAAAACTAAGGAGTATCTCCCCTCATGCAAAGCTCTGTACTTAGCTGAATTTTGGCTTTTCTATTTTTTGTTCTGTATCAGCTTATACATGTTTTTGGTTTATGTACTTCCAAATGTTTTGGTTTTGATCTGCACTGATGAGACATAAGTTGTTGAAACGCGCATATGCAGAAAATAAATTGACAGTAACTTCGGTATTTTTATTATTTGACCTACATTTTATAAATCAGCGGCTGTGGGTAATTTTGCGATAAATGGACACTGGATTTTCAAGGATGTTATATACAAAGAGCGAAGTAATAAAACTAGAGTGACAATAAACTTCAGTGATCATGTACAGTAGACGTTCATGACCACTTGCCTTCTTTAGTCCCTCATATTGAGTGACAGTAAACTTCAGTGATCATGTAAGTAGACAGTCATGGCCACTTTGCTTCTCTAGTCTCTCGTATATTACGCGAATATTAATGACATTCCATATTCGAATTATTTAACAAGACAGTATATTCTGTCTATGGTGTATTTTTTTCATTTGAACAAGCACAGACGTTACAAAATTGATTGATTGATGAGCAATTTAAATGTGTGATGTATAATCACTTAAAATGTGCGAGCACACAAAAGTACAGTTCACGAGGATTTCAACCCCCCCTTTTTGAGACAATATTTTAAATAGAAATGTTACAGAATTGTATTAAGGATGATCACCCCTCAAGTTTATTATATCAAGGATCATTTGATTATGGATCACACATCATTTTAAGCAAAAAATATGGATATGTCAGTGTGGTCGTTTTTGAGATTTAAACGCTTGAAATTTTGGCGGGAAACCGAACTTCTCTAGACTTTTCATTCACTTTGCATTAAGACAATCAACCTTTGAAATGCAATGAAGGAATATCAAGAATTTCATCAAATTTTGTCAGAAGACTATTGAAGATGTATACTATCATATTTTGAAAAGAAAAGTGGGGGTCAGTGTGCAAAATTTTCTAATGCATCATCATGGATAAAATAAGAGAAATCCGAAAGTCTGGGGCAGTTTCAAAAACCTGAGGAGTGACCATCCTTAATGGTTTCCAAAGTTTACCCTTCCGGAGCACCTGATGCCACTCTTTTTGAGAGTTAACACTGTAAGTACTAGAGTTTATATTGCTGTATTTGTAGTTTTTTGTGTTTTTGTGGATACGTAGCGTCTTTGGCTTTCCGTCGTCTGGTGTTCTTGCTTTTACCTTGTCTATGGACTTTGATGTATGTATTCTTGTTCTTTGTTCCTTTACTGTCGTTGTTTTCATATCTTTATATAATATTTCTTTTTGAACTATACTATACGTAAGTGATTCAATAGTACATGTAAGCATGCGCAAAGATTTTATGTATGAATGTTATAAATGTTGAATTTTTCATCAAAATACGTGACGAATGTCAACAGAGGACGAACAATGAAAAGAAATACTGAGTGATGAGCCATAAAACTATGTCATGATTTATGTGCAGACACTGTGGCAAAAATACCTTATAACAAAAATGTTGAATGTAACATTTTTGTAAATTTATTGTGTTTGACTGGAGAATTTAAAGTCGATCAATACCTATACAAAATTACCATTGAAAAGGAATTGAAATGGTGATTTTTTTTGAAAAAAATCTTTCAAACAAAATATAGTACATGTATACTTAATTTTAACTGAAACCTAATTGTAAAAAAACATGCCAAGCTTCGGAATGTAAGAAAATAAGATCTATAATAGGTGTTTCTGCTATGGACTCCATGCATTTGGTTTTTAGCGTTGTAATACGCTTCAAAAATAAGTTAGTATTAGCTGAACATAGTTTACATGTCGGACTATTTTATAACATAAAGGATTGAAATACGGAAACAACCCAGCAAACGGATTCCCAATTTTGAAGTAATTAAAAAATGAGTTATTTATTTTGTTAGTAACATATCCTACAGCGTCAACAGTATCTTAACAGACAAGATGAAAATACAATTGAATCAAAATGGTAGTGTGTTTTACTCTCCTTTTAGTTCATTTAAAGCCTTTGAAGCAATAAAACCTTTGTCTTTATTTGTTCCTTCGGTATTCTACTGCCGTTGTTTTGTCTGTATATTACAGATACTTTACTCCTGCAGTGATATATCACAGTGATCTTTTTTTTTTCAAATCAATCATTCGAAATGAAACAAATATCAAGTAACAAATTATAGATACAATATAAATAATGCACCAAGGGATCGACCATTTAACCTGAAAGAGGGGGTTATGGTTTTTTCTGAACAGAAAAATTTTTTTCACCGACCATTTATACACATATATAGACAATTTTTTTTTCAAAATTAACATTATTTTTGGGGCACAAAGCCTCCTTCAGCATTTTTTTTCATCATTTTGGCAGCCAAAATATTTTTTTCACATAAAATTAGTTCCAAAATTTTTTTTTTAGAAAAAAACCATAGCCCCTCCCCTCGCTCAGGTCAAATGGTCATTCTCTTAGATAGATAAAGAACAACTCCGATGATTTTGTTCACGAGAGGAAAAAATATTTGAGACATCTTTTGAAGGTTTACATATATATTTGTCTAAAAACTACCAGCACTAAAGTGCCCTGTGTTTGTCAATATGTTGTAATCGTCCACTAGCTTAAGACACTAGTGTTTTTGTCGGGCAACGGATGACGGTGATTGTAAGAGCACTTTGCCAGTTTAATAGATGTTTGTTGACAATCCCGCACCCATGACAAGGAAAGACATGGATGTGACGTTGTTCGACAATTAGCAAAGAATTCCGCTCAAACCGGTGCTAGGGACCGTCTTGAACTTACGATGAAGTATGAGCAAAGCTCATTGTTGAAGGCCTCATGGTGACTTCAAGATGAAGAACAGCAATAAAAGCAATGTTCCTTTGCCTTTTTTACCATGTATTTGTAGAGACTATGTCTCATGTGCATTTACTCTATATCCTTTCATTTACCATAAGTTTTCAAAATGCGCATATGCAGAAGCTAAATTCACAGTAACTTCAATATTTTATGATTTATTTCCACTGGGTCGATTCGTCTGCTTGGGGGACTGTTAGTATCTGAGGGTATTTATCAACCCAGTAACCAGTACGTTGGTACCGGCCCGAAAACCGATTTTTTTAAACTTGCAATATCTAAATTTAAGGAAAATTTTGTTAAAACTAAGGAGTATCTCCCTTTTGCATAGCTCTGTCCTAAGCTTATTTAAGCTTTCCTGTTTAAATCCTACTTTTGATTTGATCTGCACTGAAGAAACATAAGTTGTCGAAACGCACATACGCGGAACCTAAAGTCACAGTAACTTCGGTACTTTGTTACTCTAACGGCATATATTCCACAAAAACACAGTGTTGTTTAGAATATCTTTATAACGATTTCCATGATAACTGATGTACATTTAAGACGAAAGATGTTTGAAGATCTTCAAACTTCAAACCCAACAAGAGTTGTCGCCGAATAGCAGCCAAATATACCCCCGCTCATTGAACCCAGAATCTACTTCAATTCGGTGTAGACAGAAGTACGGGACAGGAAAGGAAAATGAAGACACATATGTGTTATGGTCTCATGTTCATTTACTCCATATCCTTTCATGAAATATACAATACAGGTGTAGATACAATACAAGTATGGATAAATGAAAGAAATTTTCTTAAGGGTGTCATGAATAAACAAACGAGTTAAAATTCTTTTCGAACTGCGATAAAAGGTAAAACAAAAAATATGAATTTGGAGAAAGATTTTGCGAAGAAAGATTTTGAAGAAAATACTCTGTCAAAATCAGACAAAAATAAAATTCACCTTTTTTTGCCTCATTTTACACAAAATCATAAGTGTACGAGAAATTCCATCACAACTTTTCAAGAAAAATACAATGAAAAGAATGTTTATCTCCTTCAGATTGATTTCACAATATTTACGCATTGAATTATCTCTTTGAAAAATTGTTCAAGTCCAAAAAACCAAGCAGAAGGAATCAACGAAAGTCCCAGTCAAATTATCTCCCCTTCTTGGTTTTGGACAATAATCATATTCCTTCATGAACATTTCCATATAGTGTCCTTCCTTTGTGTAAAGTTTCATTAAAATCCTTTAAGTGGCTCTGGAGGAGTTGTGCTTACAAGGTACCCCATACATAGGGAATCAGTGAAAATTAAAGTCAAATCATCTCCTCTTCCTGGTTTCGGACAATAATCAAATTCCTTCATGCACATCTCCCTAAAGTGTCCTTCCTTTGTGTAAAGATTCATCAAAATTCTTTAATATGTGGTTTAAGAGGAGTTGCCCTTACGAGGTAACCCATACTTATGGAATCAATGAAAATCGAATATCTCCCCTTCCTGGTTTCGGACAATAATGATATTCCTTCATGCACTTATAGTGTCCCTTCTTTGTGTAAAGTTTCATCAAAATCCTTTATGTAGTTTAAGAGGAGTTGCGCTAACGAGGAAACCCATACATAGGTAATCAAAGAAAAGTCAAAGTCAAATTATCTCCCCTTCTTGGTCTGGACAATAATTATATACCTTTATGCACATCTCCAAAGAGTGTCTTTCCTTTTTTAAAGTTTCATCAAAATCCTTCGAGTGGTTTAAGAGGAGTGCTTACAAGAAGTCTGGACAGACAAACAGACAGATATACGCCCATGTTATGTAGAAATATTATGTCGCTCTAAATAACAGGGTAAATCTTAAATCAAAAATGAAAAATAACCTTTCAAATGTAACTTAATCTTATTTTAATTTGAGTAATTAAATATGGTTATAAACGTAAACACAAGCGAGTTTCCATGACACTGAAATCTTTTCATTGTTTGTTATACACATATATGGTAAACCTGGTAAAAGAATGTCGCTGAAATTTCTTGAAACTCGGACATAGACAAGAAGGCTTTTACATCTTTTTACATTTTAAGAAATCGTACGTCAAATCAAATTATCTCTCTTCTTAGTATATTTATCTAATGTTTTGTTTTTATTTATTTTTTGTGTGTATTCATAGTAAATCTGGCCACAACTAAAACTACAAATAATGTCGCGGAACTATGAATTTTCGAAAAGTATTAATACTCAGAATAAATTCAATAACAAGTAAATGTACGAGATTCAGACTTGAGAAATTGTGCCAACTTAACATTGAACACAAATAGACACTTAACAAGAAAATATCAGCAGAAAATCACGGAGAATAACAAATTGGGAAGAATTTCTTTGAAAGAAATACACTTTTGGAAAAGTCAGTGGAAGATTGCGGAAAATCTCCGATGCAAAAATGTTGTTTTTCAAAAATTCAGCAGGAATTGCACAGAATCTTAAACCAATTATACACTATTTGAAAAGTCATTGGAAGATTGGAAATTCTCTGAAGATAAAATTATACTTTTAAAATGATAGGGGAAGATTGTGGAGAATAATTTTTAGATAGTAGTTGTAAAAGAGAGGATAACAGGAAACATCTACAATGGCTGAAAATTACAGTCCCATGCCACAATCTGCCAGGGAACTACACAGGAAAAACACAAACAAGACAAAAGACAAACGTAAACAACGATAGGAACTCGGGACAGCATGATATTTCTGATGTACAGTTAGGTGACCAGTGGTAAACACTGATGGATGTCTTTACAGACCTCTTTACAAACAATTCCTACAGATGACAACTTGACGAAAAATTTAAACAGCACAGCTAAATAATAACATACTGTATCAAGAATATCATATTGTATTAGTTTATGATTTAAACATACGGCGGCGAATGTCTGATGCAGAGTATGTACATATCATTATTACATATTATGTTCAGTATGAAATTGAGGCGAGGATGCAAGTTTTCTTTCTCGAAATATGTGAAAAAGACATCGTTTAGGAAGCTCACCCCTGATGTTGTTTATATCAGAGATTTTTTTAATGTAAAAAAATGGATAACAGGAAACACCTATAACGGCTGAAAATTATAATTACATGCCAGGGAACTACACAAGAAAAACACGTTTAAGACAAAACGTAGACAACGATAGGAACTCTGGACAGTCGGACTTGGTACAGGCACTAGCAAAATCCATCGGTAGGGTTGCACTGTTTTATGAATACCCAAACCTCGCCTTTATCTGTCCCGTTTCCTATAGTATAAAGAACATACGAATAAAATCAAATACAGTTCCAGTTCTAACTCCATGATCAAAATCTTGAAATGAGAAAAAGACAATATATATTTTTGAAAGATGGGTCAAGGGGTGCTTGCAGCTAAAAACGCCGGCTAGCTCAAGGAGCCTAGTCTACTGGTAGCACACTGTCGCACTACCATCTCCTAACTCGAATAATTCAAGCCCTCTCCGTATCCGATTCTCTCCTTCAACCCAAACCCGATTGACGACTGGATTATTCGGGTTACGGGAAGAAAAATCAAACTCAAAACTTCTCGAAGGGTTTGGTCAAGAATCATCATAAATTTCAGTAGACCTCGGCAGTATCAGTGATAGGCTAGTATGTGTGCAAAATTTCAGGTCACTAGGTCTCAATGCTAATTTAATGGATGTGAGGAAAATATCTTGTCTATATCCCCTATTAAATGAAGAATTTAAGTTACGTCTGAAACCAATTTTAATTAATTTTATTGTAGATAAAACAAATTGGTAAAAAGACATGTATAAATCCGTATGCTTATAACGGAGATAAGACATTAAAAATTTGGCGGGAAATGGATTTCTCTGGATTTTCCTTTAGTTTAGCATAAGGACTATTTTTTTTTGTCTAAAAGATAGGAAGATAGGACGTTACATCAAGAATTGTATGAAAAATGGGGGTCCGTTTGCAATATTCTTTAAGCCACTGGATTGGAGTAAATTTTTTATTGCTGAGGAAATACTTAAAAAAATGAATTCCTGTTTTTACTGAAAGTACGAATCCCCGATATTAAATGCTTCGAAATTATATATGATTCATGCTAGCCGTATATGTTGAGGACAAAACTTTAAAATTGTTTGTTTTTGCCTTGGAGTGAAAGGCAAAATAACTGGTTGAGGTCATTGATAAGCAAAAACCAGGAGTGATTTTTATGAGCTATTTCTTTCCTGACAACATGATTATAAACATGTTCACAAACCATCGTTTCCATAATTTTACTCAGACAATTTCAATCAAAAGGAAGCCTTTTATCTAGTAAACATGTTTTAAAGCGAAAAAATATGCATTTACAATACCAATTATCTATGGCATTTTATTCTCCTGAAGCACATATTTATCCTAAGCTTAGTTCTCCAATACACCTGAAGGCAAATCTGTACGAAATTTGTATGGTTTATGTTTAAATCAGGGTAAGCCAGCAAAATTTTATGACAAGCCTGAGATAAGATTTATTTATGTCTGTATCTCGGAATACATCATCTAAAAATACATCTATAAGTTCACGGTAATTTTAAGACGGAGTGCTTGGTTCTACGATATATTTGTGAACAATTTTACTCTATATCCATTAATTTGTTACCTACAAAAATATATGTAATATCTTACGTCAGATCAACAGTAGTAGTACCAAAGTACGACGCCCACTGATTTCATGTTCAAAACGCTTTGTTGTTATTAGTGGTTGAAAAGAATTGAAATAACACGATAACGGAATAATTGATCGATGCAGAATGAATAATACTTAAATTATATGGCTAAAAGATGAAATTCATATCATCATATATTAGCAATTTATGGTTGATAAATAAACAGAATTAAATGTGCCAGTCATTGTTTAGTCTTTGCTGACTTTGCACAATAAATGATATATATTTAAGTGCTTTTCTTTTCATTTCAACAAACTATTTTTTTGCCACAATGCTGAAAATCCAAACATGTACTTCATTTGAAAAAAAAATGGTTTTTTGCTGATCTTTTCACAATTTAAATAATGTTTGAGAAAATAGGTTCTGCTTCTATTACATTTATTCCACATTTTATGAATTCATGAATTCATAACGAATCAATGTTGTAAAGATGCATAACGTATGATACGTATCTAAGAAACATAAAAATTCCAAGGTTAGTTCTGTTGATGGGCATCAACACATCTTATATATCAACATTCTTGGAATACTGATCAAAGACTGACAGAACATAATCTAAAAGGCCCGAAAGACGCTACTGTTTGTACCTATTTGTAAATTTCATCCTCAGTTTCATTACATAATTTCATTTTATTCTTTCGATGAGTTACTTAAAAGTTGAGTTTAGAAGATGTTTTACACAATTAGTATTTGTTTATTTAATATAATAGAAAAAAGAAGGGAAACGGGGAATGTGTCAAAGAGACAACGACCCAAAGGGGAGTAATGACAACTCAAAGCTACCATAAGATCTTCAATGAACGGTGAGAAAACCCCTGTACCCCATTGCAGGTCGGAGTCGGCACCTGAATAAAGAGAAATCAAGTTCAGCGAAATAAACATCACCCTAGACTCCTATACACATAAAGTAAACGAACTAGAAAAAAGACAAGACACACAAAGGCTTAATAAATTTCCTGACTTAGGACAGGCGCAAACGTGCTGCGGCGGGGTTAAACTAGTTTTATTGGGCCCAAACCTTCCCCTTACAGCCAATGTGATAAATAAAAAAACAATCATAACAACAGTAAAATTCAGTTGGCAACAGGACTGAGTCAGTTGTGAAAAATGAAACTGAAAGAACTAAATATACGGACATAAACATGAAATCATAAGAGACTACTAGCAGTTATCCAGACCCATTACCAACTGACAAAGTAAGTTATGTACCCTCAGTATACAGCTTCCACCAAGATCCCTTCCTGTGAGGAGTTTAGCATAATGATTTCATGCATATACCGGAATACATAACCGCTGTCCATGCAATACAGATTTTAGAAATTTAGAATGTGTTTAGTTAAAATGCAAAGACCCTATCAAAAATCAATGTTAATACCTAAGAAGGCCATACGTACTGACTTGACGACAATACCGTAATTATAACCCTTATGAATTAGACGATTTAAAGGTTTTATAAGTTTGTTAGGCGAGTTTAAGTATTTTTTACTCTTATGTAAANCATTACCATAAAATCGCAAACGTTATTACATACTCGAACAAGTTGAGATATGTAAACACCATATGATGGCGCTAATGGAACATCGCCATCCAGAAATGGATATTTAACTATGGGAAAAGAAAAATCGCCCCTTTAATCGTAAATTTTAGTATCTAATTTACCATTCATTATATCAAAATTGATGTCTAAGAACGGACAATGATGATTATNAGTTTAAGTATTTTTTACTCTTATGTAAAACATTACCATAAAATAAGGGATGTGAAATACCGGCCTTGATTAGATGTTTACAGGTTGCATTGTATTTATGAACTAAGTCTTTATATCGGTGATAAAATTTAGTAAAGGTTTTAACTAGTTTGTAATAACGAAAACCCTGATGTTCTTTAGGGTAGATGTCCTTATAATACGTATTGAAGTCGTCATTATTTAAAGTTAAAATATCATCCAAATATCGGAAAGTGTTGTTAAACTTTTCAATTAAATGCTGTTTAGATGGGTCTTCACTGATGTTGGTCATAAACTGAGATTCGTAGCAGTACAAAAAGAGGTCCGCTATAAGTGGTGCACAATTGGTACCCATAGGAATTCCTATGACCTGGCGATAAATACAGTTACTGAAACGAATGAATATATTGTCAAGTAAAGTTCAAGTGCTGAAATCATATCAAAACGTATGGACACAGGAGCCTGTTATAGATACATACTGTTTTCAGACAAAAATCTGTGATAATGTTTTTGAAAGTCTGTTCAAATTTAATGTAAAAAATATTACTATGAAAAAGAAAGGAAATGGGGTAAATGTCAAGGAGACAACATCCCATATCCAGGTTAAAACGACTGTTCATATTGTTAGCACACTGAAAAGACACAAGAATGGATTGTGTCCCAAAGATGTGTATCATTCAAATCACCATTAAGTGAGGTGGGAAACTCTTAACCATAAACGCAAATTGTCAGGAATGATGAATACAAATGTTGGAATTCTGGAGGTCATGTGTTTATAGAGCCAGAATGTTACGTAAATTGAAGTTTTCTTTTTCTTAATTCTCCCGTCTCCTTTGGTCGTACAATTTCATATTTATACTGTAATTAATCCGAGATTCGATTCTGATTATAGAAAATTATTATATAGATAGCGATGAAATATTGATATTTCAAAGCAAAATAAAAGTGATAGTTAACTGTGAAATTAATGTCCATAATTTCACTCAGGAAATGGACGCGGATTAAAATCGAATACAAAGTTCATTAAATGAATCTTGAATCAGATTTTTAAATATATGAGAAGATCTATATAATGAAATAAATGACTAATCCTAGATTCTGAGTATCGACGAATATTCAACTCATGATCGGAAAACGCTGTTATTCGCTCATGCGCTGGTGTTTTGCCCACCTGTATCAATTAAATGAGTTAACTATTTATTCATGTTCATGGTATGGGCCGTCTTAAATTTACTTTGAGGTATGAGCAAAGCTAATTGTTGACACAATAGGTAGAAATCAGGGTGCAAAAAAGTTCAATCTCCGAATCCGAAACAAAAAAAATGTGAACAACTAATTTTAAGAAGTGGTGTGCTTGCGGGACAAAAAGTATTTGCCAGGTTTTTAATAATTTGGTGGCTATTTATTGCCTGCAGATTTCCCCTTTCAATGTTCACTGTGTTGATGGTTAATATTACAAAATCAAAGTTCGTTAATTCTAATCATTATGGTGTTTTTTTAAGTACTTGAAAAAATCTATGGTTGTATAATTTAATCCAGCCTTCGAAAACGGGAGATCCAGGCTATTTCGATACTGTTCACTACTTTTGTCTATATTCTGCACGAAATTACTGCTGACTTGATTTTTTTAAATGATTTATCCTAGTTTACCTGGTTTATAGGTCTAACATATGGTATACATAGCCCATCTGACCCCTCTTCAAAAAGTTAACTTGCCTTTTTGTTTAGCTAGCAAACATATAATTAGTTAAAAGACTTTTTGGGACCATATACCGGTCTTTAGAGAACCAAATTGAAGGGACAGCTCAGAAAGCAGTATTGAAGTATAAGGACTTTTTCATAATAAAAAACACAAGAAGCTCTCAACAGACTATATCGCACGCCTGGACCATGGCTGACATGGAGAAATAAAAGGCATTTTAAAAGGGTGCAATGATAAACTATTTTTCCTGCAAATTGCTACCTCGAAATGGACGCCGACCTTCCAGACACAAATTCTGAGACGTACTGTCAAAAGACTGTTATGAGTACTATTTACAAATAAAAGCGTGACTGCGAGTATTTACATGTCCCAGCTGGTACCCTGAGAGTGTGTCCAGCTGGTTCTTGAAGCCTTCTAGTGAAGTGGCACTGGCAATGTTTGGAGGTAGTCTGTTCAAGTCACCAAAGGTCCGTGGGAAGTATGAATATCGATAAATATCTTTCCTCACTGTTGAGTTCAAGACTTGTGCTTTCCTCTGGGTCTGGTGTCAACAGCCACTAGGAAGGTTTCTGAAGGGATTGCAACTAGCCTGTGTTGGATCTCATACAGGAGGACTTGTATGATCTTGAACCTTCTAACCTGCAGAAGCTCCCATTGTAACTGTTGCACAATCTGAGTCATGGTACCAAGATATCTGTCATGGTAGTTCCTGGTCACAAATCTTGCAGCTCTCCTTTGCACCTCTTTTTGTTGGATCTTAATTGAGCCCCATGGCCAAAAACTGTGCCTTGGGGTACTCCTGATAGTACATCGGCTGTAGATAATTTGTGGCCCTCTAAATGTACTTCCTGCGTTCGTCGGGGAAAAAAAATTTGGGTCCATAGAAAGGTACTGTCTCGGATTCCATAGTAACTGAGCTTTTGTAGTTGCATGGACTTGATCGAATGCTTAAGCAAAATCAAGGAGTATCAATCTGTTGTCCAGTCGATATTTTTCTGGTTACTAGTATTTCTCCAATTGTAACAATGAGCTTTGTCTCGCATGATCGCTTTGAGCGAATCACATAACATTGAGATCTAGACGTTTCTTTTGTTTCCTTTTCTCTAATCCTGGAGGATATATTGATGGGATCTGTGCAGCAAAAAATGTGTTTTTATTGGAATTTTATCTTTTTATATATACAACTCGTTGTAAAGCTTTTACCCTGCATGCATGGACCCTGTCTGAAATTCGTCTTCTGTTCTTCTCTTTTATTCTTTTCTTGTCTAACTAATTTTGTTCTATGTTATCTTATCTTATAGTAACTCATATCATCTGTGTGGTGGAGGAGTACGTGAATATTCACAGTGAATTTTAAAATTTTGACAATTACAGTGTGGTTTCTTAAAATCTACCGTTTTCTCCCCCGCGATGAAATCAGTCTCAAAACATACTGTTTGTGTGTAAGAAACAACATACTGTTTGTGTGTAAGAAACACTATCTCGACTGTCTTGTGAAGGAGATGGGCATCGACAGTTCATCTGGAAACCCTACTTATACCCCTACTACAATATCGAGGGATGAGATTGTAAAAAATCACACTTCAGTGTTATCATCATTTGGCATAAAAGCCTACGATGAAAACAATCAACTCCCTTACATCTACTGGGTACCTAAACTTCATAAGAATCCATACAAACAGAGATTCATTGCCGGGTCTCCCAGATGCACCACTAGACCTCTTTCACAGCTACTCACTACTTTGTTGATCGCAGTCAGAGACGGCCTGAAAAATTACTGTAATAAAGCTTACTCCACAAGCGGTGTGAATCAAATGTGGATTCTTAAAAATTCAAAAGATCTCCTTGAACAGCTTTCCTCAACCAGTCTTACCCATTGCCATAGCTTTCAAACTTTTGACTTTTCTACAATTTATACAACCCTGCCACACAATAAACTGAAAACAGTAATTGCAGATTTAATACATTAATGTTTCTGCACAAAAAATGGAGAACGCAGATACACCTATTTAGTTGTAGGGAAAGACAAGATATACTTTGTTAAGAACCACACCGATTCAAATAAGAAGTACACCGAGACTGACGTAATCAAAATGTTAGAATTTTTGATCGACAATATTTTTGTCGAATTTGGAGGTCGTGTTTTCCAACAGACAATAGGGATTCCTATGGGAACAAACTGTGCGCCGCTTTTAGCTGACCTTTTCCTTTACTCATACGAGGCCAAGTTTTTTTTTTACAAGGGCTTATTCAAAGAAAACAAAAACATTTAGCCCAGTCCTTTAATTTCAGCTTCCGCTACATAGACGATGTGCTTTCTCTTAATAATCCTAAATTTAAGGATTATTTACATCAGATCTATCCAAATGAGCTTGAAATTAAAGAAACAACTGAAACACCTACTTC
>MJUU01066760.1:0-10518 GCA_002080025.1 Modiolus philippinarum
TTAAATTATGTTCTCCGTTTTAAATTATGTTTTGATTTTAGCAGTATCTGTCCGAATTCATGATAATTTACAGGATTGTTAGTCACCATATGTACAAGATCATATCGCATCGCCATTTTGATTGGTCAAATTTTACAGGAGTTATGGGACTTTATCGACTTAATGCATATTACAACATAGGAAGACTTTGTCGACACATCTCCTCAAAATCCAATTAAGGGATTTTGCTCAAATTTTGCGTAGCTGTTTGTCACCAAATGCAGTTGATCATATCTTGCCGTCATTTTGATTCCATAATTTTACTTGAGTTATTGGACTTTATCGACTTTACTGCCGCGGCGGGGGACATAGCTACGCGTAGCAATCTTGTATACCGAGTAATTAAAATCTGCTGGAGCCTCATTCCAATCTCCACTTGACGCACATTGTGTCAGTACTAAATTTTTCTTTCCAATCCACACAATTTTTGTTTTTTTCCAAGTTCATATTAAGACCTGTCATTTCGGCATATTTTTGCAAAGTACGGAGAGATGCATCCAAAGATTCCGGAGATCCATCTAAAATTAAAGAAGTGTCAGGTGTGATATTAAATATTCAGTATCATCAATTGTGATTCCTTTTATTTCATCGTTATTTCGTATTAAAATCCCTAATATTTCAGCACAAAGAAGAAAAATATAAGGAGATAAAGGATCACCTTGTCTACAGCCTCTTTCATCTTCAAAGAATTGTGAGAGAAAACAATTATGAGTCACACAGTTTTTAATATTGAAATAAACAGTTTTAATCCAGCCTTTGATAGAGTTCCCAAAATTAAAATAATCAAGAACATTTTGTATAAATTCCCGTGATATGGAGTCAAAAGCCTTTTCAAAGTCAATAAGGAGGAGAATGCCTGGTAAATCCCTTTCCTCTGATATCAGATATCAAACGAGTATTTTCCCCAATATACCTCCCAGGAATCAAACCGGTTTGATCAATGTTTAAAAAAATATCCCTCAAAAAATAAAATTAAAAAACTCACTGGTAAAACCATCAGACGATGAGCTTTTATCAATTTTCATTCTTTTTATAGCTAATGGTAGTTCCGCATAAGTTATTTCCCCCTCAAGCTTTAATTACATTTCATCCAGGTAAGTTGTTATTGAATAGCATTAAAGTGACATGTTAATATTCATATGGTTTTGGTGTCTGGTGAATGTTACATTACATTTCGATATTTATTAGTAAAACTCGAGAGACAATTACACTCAAATCCCCCTCAAGCTTTAATTACATTTCATCCAGGTAAGTTGTTATTGAATAACATTAAAGTGACATGTTAATATTCATATGGTTTTGGTGTCTGGTGAATGTTACATTACATTTCGATATTTATTCGATATTTATTAGTAAAACTCGAGAGACAATTACACTCAAATCTTTTTAGATGTACAATGGACCAACACAATATTAATGTTGCAACATAATCGTTTTGCAACAAGAGACGTAATTTTAAAATCACAATGACTATACACCGCCAACAAATACGAAACCGCGTCATAGAAGATACCGCTAGGGGAACATTTAGACGAACGCGGTGTCGGTGTTTTTTAAATATTCCCGTTTTACAAGTTGCAGAACTCAGATAAATGTTGCGTTATATTAAAGAAAAACGTTATTAAAAAGTTCAAGTCATTTATAAATAGACAATAGAAACAACGGCAGTAGAATACCGAAGGAACAAGGGAAGCGATGACTACAAAAATCGAAGTCCAAAGACATGGCAAAAACGGCAACAGAAAAAAAAAACAAAGACAAAACAAGGACGTGAGATAGCTACATGTACAATGCACGGATATAAAAAGATAACATTAAGAACTAAGGCACTCATAGTGTGAACTCCCATGAAAACCGGGAGTGACATCAGGTGCAAGGGTAAGCATGTCCTGCTCCGCTAGCGGCACCCGTCACACTATAAGTGAGTAAATCCAGGGTTGTGCAAATCCGGTTCTATCAAATCCGTGAGGACAGGATCTAGCTGAAAATGTCCGTTTTCATTTGGGACACAGACACGTCATATCCTGTCAATGATGTCATGGTGACGGCCATAGAATTTCTGAAGAGATGAAATTAACAAAGGCGGAACAAATCCCTGACTAAGCAGCTTTTGGGACAATTTTTAAAAAAAATAACTGTGTAAACTACATGCTCGACAGCAACGAATCAACTTTGAAATGTACACTCTATAGGCTGAAGAGGTAGGTATATTGCTGCTCAGAAAGTGAAAGTTCACAATTGGGAATTTAAAATCATCACGTTTGTCAAACGTCCATCTCTGTCAATGTATATTAAAAGATAATAAGTATGAAGCTGAAGTAGATGTATCAAAAGTCTCTTTAATTTCAAGCTCATTGTGATAGATCTGGTGTAAATATTCCTTGAATTTGGATTATTAAGAGAAAGTACACCGTCTATGTAGCGGAAGCTGAAATTAAAGGACTGGGTTAAACGTTTTTGTTTTTTTTCTGTGTTAGCCCTTGTAAAAATTTGGCATCATGCGAGAATAGAAAGAGATCAGCTATAAGTGGCGCGCAGTTATTTCCAATTGGAATCCCGATTGTCTGTTGAAAGACACGGCTTCCAAATTCGACAAAAATTATATCTATTAAAAATTCCAACAATTTGATTATGTCATTATCCGTGTACTTCTTGTTTGACTCATTGTGGATCTTTACAAAACATGTTTTGTATTTCCCTTCTACTAAATAAATGTATCTGCGTTCTCCGTTTTTAGTGCAGAAACATTGATATATCAAATCAAAAATTACTGTTTTCAATTTATTGTGTGGCAGGGTAGTATAAAGAGTAGAAAAATCAAACGTTTGTATGCTGTGTCATTTGTTAAGACTGCTAAAGGATAGCTGTCAGGGAGATCTGTAGAATGTTTAAGAATCCACATCTGCTCGTGGAGTAGACTTTATCACAGTAACTTTTCAGGCCGTCTCTGACCGCGGTCAATAAAGTAAGGAGCTTAGAAAGTGGCTTAGTAGTGCATCCGGAAGACCCCGCAACGAATCTGTATGCATGGGTTCCCATGAAGTTCAGGGACCCAGTAGACGTAGGGGAGCTGATTGTTTTCATCATCCGCTTTGATGCCAAAGGATGCTAAAACAGAGCTGTGTTTTTCAATAATCTCCTCCCTTGATATTGTAGTGGGAGTATTATAAGTTGGGTTTCCAGATGAACTGTCAATTCCCATCTCCATAACCAGACAGTCAAAATAGTGTTTCTTAAGGCCCTGTCACACTATAACGTTCTAGCCAACGTCTGCCGACGTTCGCGAATTTTTATAAAAACGTTGGCATACGTCGAAGAAATCGAAGAAATTTCTTGTTGGACGCATTCATAGCGTCAAGCTAACGACTTACAACTCACGGAAAACTTATCCATAACTTGTATGCAACGCTCACAAAACATGCAATAGCGTATGACAACGTTGCAAAGGCGTTTTACTAGCGTACTCAACGTATACCGAACGCATCTATAATGGTCTTCTGGTATTCTAACGTCTGCATAACTTGTCAACAACACGATGGCGAACGTAGTGAAATTTCGAGCATATTCAAAATTTTCCGACGCACCCAACGTTCAACAACGCACGCCAACTTGTGTCGATGTGTAAGTAACGTGTTACGAACGAGCCTATAACTTATACAACGCACACCAGTGTGTACGAAAATATTCTCACACGCGGGGCACGCGTTGGCGCTGTGCATTATAGTGTGACAGGACCATTACACACGAACAGTATGTTGTTAGAAGTTTTCGTTTGCAGGGACAATGACGTTATTTTTTACTAGAGGTTGTGCATAGTTTTACTAGAAATGACATTATTTCATTTAATTTCATTTTTATTATATTTTATGGTACTTAAGGTATTAGACCCAGTGTAACCCAAAAATTTTCCAAAAATTCGATTTTCTTTAAATTTGCAGTATGAAACATTTATGTGCTAATATACTTCAAGAAAAAAAATTGAAAAGTTTCATAATAAGATTTTTTATGTACAGTTTATAGAAACACCCCTGTCTCAGGGGTCTTAAATTCTGTTCAGAAATCACCATAAGATGTGTTCGATTGTACTGTATATTAACAAGAAACAGCACAAATAACACAATACACAGTTACTGTTAATTTATTTTCTGTATATGCGCATTTCGGCAACTTATGTCTCAACCAAAACATTTGGAAGTCCATTAATCGAAAAACTTGTTAAGGCTGATAGAGAACAAATAACCAAAAGGATAAATCAGTCCTAAATTGCTAAGCTGCTTTTTAGAAACTTGTAGTCCTAAATACCAGATAATAAATATCATAAGCATGCATTAAGTGTTGATTTGCAGTCGAAAAGAAATAACAATATCAAAACAATGCAGAAAACAGAGCTTCATTCAATATCTTCTGACCGCAAATTATATAATTAAATTTTCATCAAAAACTAAGAAATTAAAGATCTTTCATACATATTACTTGTATCAAAATTTTATAAAAAATCACCGTACCGTATTTTCTCAATGTTAGGAAATCTGCATAAAAAGTCATAATATTCCTTGATAATAAACGTCAAGTTGAAAGAATTGCCTCCCTTGCAAAATATCTGACTTTCAATTATTTTTATTTTTTAAGACCTGGAAATTTTAATGCAGGCATTATGAAGTGTTTTATCAAAAGAGTGTATTTTTTTGATAAGATTGATATTTAATTTCTATTAAAACAAATATTCTAAATCATGTGTTTTATTCATGCCAATCACAACAAGTAATTTTAATATAAAAAGGAGTTTTCTCCTTCTACCCCAGGTCTACTACCTTAATACCATTGTGGAACGTCACGAGAACAATTCTTAGTTACCGTTACTACATTCTGTAACACCTGAAGATTGTTTGGAAAACATGAAAGCGCTTGTGCAAGTAAATAATTTCGAAGTATACATCCATGTGTGTACATGTAAATACATTTTCAGTAAATGGAATTTGTGGAAAAAAATGCACAAATTCTTCGCCTTTCATGTCAACAGCCGTCATTCCTTCACGTCTGATTAAATGCGTTGAACGTTGAACGTTTTTAAAAAAATCCTTTATCCCCCGAAGTACTCGTCAGCGTAGCAGTTTATTCGACGTGCTATTTTGTCGAGCTTACTTTGTTGATTCACAAGAAAACTGCAAAAAAGTTGTAAAAAGCGGCATGGATATTACAAGTAATATGCACGATATAAAACCCAATTTTGCCTATCACGTTAATCACGGGGCCTAATCTGCTCGAAAATTATTTTAGGTGATTCCCGAGGTAAGTAATTTAATTGTGGGTGAATACCAAAAATATGTAAACAAACCCGCTTCAGAAATGACAAGGTGAGAATCTCTCAACTATATAAGTACATGTTTGTATGAAAAAGAAAGGAAATGGGGTAAATGTCAAGGAGGTAAAACTCGTTTTCTTGGATCCAAACCCTGCCCCTATGTGTGGTGAATGGCTAAAAAATAAATACACAAAAGGACTCAAAGTAAAACTAGGAAAAAGTCCAACTTATCAAGACGAGTACCCTTACAATGAAGTACATAAAGTGTTCGTATAGCATTGTTTACAGAGAAATTGGATTTATTCCATGGTTAAAGTAAAAGCGATTTTCCCTGTGTAAGTTTTAGTTCAAAATCATTTGTACTTTTTGTGTGAAACGTGCACAAAAGTGAAGATTGTAAGCAAAAATTTTAGCTGTCAGACTTGTTTAAGAAATAAATGCCTTATTTCAATGTCCTATTAAGCTTCTGCGCTCCATTTTAAAAGCTCTAAGTGTTGTTTAAGAACTGCAAGTATAAAAGCGGGCTGAAATTTGGTATTTAAGCAAAAAATACAGTATAAGCAGATTTCTGTGAGTGGTCGGCAGGAGTAAATGGTGAATGAAAGGATGTGGAGTAAGTCGGTTTCTGAGGGTGAATACCAAATCTCAAGAAAAATCAAGCTGGTCATGTTTAAAAGTAAAGAAGCGAAACATAGCAAAAGAAAATGCACTGACTCTTGAAAAAAAAGTGCACAACCGAATTCTTTAGAAAGTAAGCATTGTTTTATCACTTGAAATAGCTTATGGATTCTAATTTTGTTAGTTCCAGTAAAAAGCTAACAAAAATCTAAAAGAAATGGATAACTCCCTTTCTGAAAATAGATCAATATGCGGCCTGACTTTAAAAGATCCCATACCGATATTAATTTTATCTAACATTGAGATGACTACCTTGATAGAGCTTACGAATAGGCTACTTCAGCAAGGGTTCGATACCCATAACTCGAAGTCATCATTACAGAAGTTTTACGGTCGAAATCACGATCTTATGGGCCACTATGGGATATATGTTTCCCTGATGACAACAGATTTTTCAATTTACAGCCCGCCGTGCGCGGTCCCGGCTTATGAATAGGCCCGCAGCATCCTCTGAGCTTGGAGTATGAGTCTTCCTAACAGGGGACCCCGAGGGAACCCCGGGATATAGAAATATGACCTAGTATCTCCGGCTTGCGGGATGTGACCCCTCCTAAACGGGGGCTGACCCCGAGGGTCCCGGGATATAGAAATATGACCCATTCCGTGGTTGTGCGGGATTAATAAATACACAACCCATCTTTCGGATAGGATGTAAACTCAGGTCCACGTGTTGGAAGAAATGCCACGCTTCCTGCACGTTAAAGAACCCTTGTAGCAAGCTCTTTTTGGGGTGGTCCGTAGGTGATCGGCTACAAGGCTAAATTCCCCGCCCTTGACGATTTCACCCTACTTTTCCAGTGGCAGTCAGAATTTCCCGTCCCATGGCTCTTTCCATACACCAAAGTGATTATTTATTAACAAACTTGTTCTCGTCTTGATATAGCTGAAATATTGCTCAGTAGACGTTAAACAATATTCAATCAATCAATCAATCAATTTACAGCTAAAGTTTATTTTTCCTCTACCGGATTTGACATAATGACCTGAGTTGACATGTTCAACACGGCAGATGTCTTATAAGAAGTAGGAGATGCTTACTCTAAGAGTGTATCTGATCTCACCAATGGTTTTAATTGGGTCTGTGTTGATCTTTTCTTTGTGTCTTCATTTTTCTTTTCTGTCCCGTACTCATGTTTTGGCCTTGTTTCTTGGTGTCTCCGATGTTGCCGTTATCCCTGAATTGTGCATTTCTTGACTCGGTTCTCGGTTCTCACTTAATTTAAATTGCAAGTACTTGTCTCTGAAATACTACGTAGTACAAGGTGTCTGATGCAAAAAGTTTTCACGTTAGTGATAAAAGAATTGCACAACCTTGCGAGTTGGCTTAGTATCCTATATGGAGGAAACGGTACGGTTGATAATCTGACAGAGGAAGAGCTATGCACTTCTGTTTCTGACGTTGCAGCAAACGGGTTCATGTTTTTGTCAAGCATTGCCTTCAGGTAATCAGAGAAACAAATTCCACAATTGTATCTAGAGATACCATGCTTCTCAACTTTGAATAGTACAATTTTTGCGTATTAAAATTATCTTTATCTTGTTTCAAGCTGAAAAAATCGTATTTTTATGCTGTTGTGGATTCTACATATCACTCAAATGGTGAATGAAAGGATATGGAGTAAATGCACATGAGACAAAGTCTCTACAAATACATGGTAAAAACAAGCAAAGGAACAACGCTTTTACAGTTGTTCTTCATCTTGAAGTCACCATGAGGCTTTCAACAATGAGCTTTCCTCATACCTCATAGTAAGTTCAAAGTATTGAAATGATATGTCCTGTAGTTTTCACAAGAGTTGCAGCGGACCAAAAGAATGAAAATATTACAAAGACCTTCAAAAATAATGATATCCAGAATAATTGCAATTATAAATTTATATCTTTGAATGGTGCATTTTTTATTTTTGGACGGAAGAACAGACATTTATACTTTTCCCTGGCTAACCGATGGAATAGCCACGGCCTTTAACTTTAGTATCCACAGTGGATAAAATATGTTCTCCCATTCGCAGGAGTTGGTTAAATGTGCACGCGTACATTTAATCAACGGGCATTGATTAAACATCTGACACATTTCCCGTCATTCTGTATTTTTCGAGTTTTAAAGAAGTTTCATTGGGGAAAATGATAGGTCGTGCTTCACTCTCGATGGTAAAATTTCGATTTTAACATGCCAACAAAAACTCACGCGTTTTGAAAATTGAAAGTCTACTATCTCTGGTGAAGCTTGAAATATCTTCCTGAAAGAAAATCTACTTGTAATTCACTAGATTTCATGATTTAATATGTGAATGGAAATCACCTATGTCGTACTCTTGAAATCACCCAAATATATGTGCTTATTCCATTTGTTTTCCGAAAAACATCGATTTTAATTCCATTTAAACTGTTTAAATCAACATTTTTGGTAAACAAAAGAGCCTAACATGTATTCTTATTTCCTCCAATAGCTGTAGCTTTCTACAGAAAATAATTATGTAGTCGTTTTCAGCTTTTAAATGGGCCAATGTCACTTTTATGCACGTTTCTAGCTTCAATCATTGGAACGTGAAAACCTTGGTATGGTTAGTTCGTTTAGAAATCAAATTGTCCGTAAAATGCGCATAGTTATATTTTTTGGTTTGGATGATTTGAATTGGGTACATCGCTGTGATCTTTAACAGTATGGTTACATTTGTAATGATTCGAAATTTTTCGCCCAATACGGGACTTTCGAGATAGGAACTCTCGTGTAATTGAAGCCGGAAACAATCTCCTAAAATACCAGTAAGAAGGATAACTGGATTTCTGATCTATTGAATTAAATATGTACCGCCATATACAACAAATTATTTATGAAATTGAAGTGAACTAATAATTTGTCCTACATGACAATTTTTTAACTAAATTTAAATTGATGATTAACAATCAACATGAAGCGCTACAAACTGATTAAATATATATCATACTTATCTCAACATTGTTCATTTATTAGCGATTCCCTCTCAAGGTATTGATGTATTGATTTTTTTTTCTTATAATAATAGATTTGTTTCCGGAGGGAACACGACTCAAAAGTCCCGTAAACAATCATGTGATTGACACGTGGTAAAAGTATCGATGACGTATTAAGATAAGGTAAGTGATCCAGATTTTAGAAACTCGTATTTCTCCAAAACCACTTAACTGATGGAGTTCGGGTATTCCCAAAGTGATATAGAATAACATTCTTTACCATATATGTAATTATGAAAAAGGTGTAGTTTCACTTTAATAAATCAGCTTTTTGACCTGGTACATGTTCAAAAAAACCATCACTAGAGGATTTTCTGGGGGATCAGCTCTACTAAAATTATCTTTGGTAGCCAGCTGGACCCTGTAGCCCTGACAAATATTATATGCAGTGGCTGACAAGGTCTCTATGTTCTATGTAAGAATTATATATCAATTTCATATCATTTCTTACATATAACACAGAAAAGGAATGGTACAAAAGTTGTGTCTTGCAGAATGTATTAGACAGATTGCTATCAATTTTTTCTGTCAGTAATAATATGATATGTTGTCATATTTTGGTTTTTCATCTTTAGTTCGACATGTTTGAAGACTGCTTAAGCTTCGTTAATTATATTGGTTCTCGTCGTTCATACCACTCGACATAGCGATTTAAGAAAAATGAATATTGGATATTTTCCATTTAAACTGTCGAAATTTCCCGATTACTTGCATAGTGTAATTTGCACATTTTTTTTCACATTGAAGCTTGTTGCAAATAACATGCACTTATTGATATTTGCCAAATCACATTATAATGATTAGCTTTTGGTTCAAAATAATGTTTTTCTACTCAAAAATGCGTTCATTAATTTACACATGTCGTTTAATGTTATATCTGCTATTAAGAATATAGTGACATCCAAAATAAAATAGCTGATGCATGTATCTTGAAACAATAATATTGAAAACCAAAATCCACTGGTACTCTACAATACTATCGTATCGGGACGAGCCCGGCAGCTCTGTAGCTTGAGACGCTTAAAATCAATTCAGATGATCGGTTAACTTGAGTCTTTTTGTGATTTATTTTTCAGCCATTCACCACACATAGGGGAGGGTTTTGATGCAAGAAAACGAGTTTCACCCCACCGCAATTTTTGCGCCTGTTCCAAGTCAGGAATATGTTGGTCATTGGCTTGTCCTTGTCTTCTTATAAAATTTTAGTTTCTTGAAATTTGGGTTATTTGAAGTGGTTTGTTTCCATTGATTTATTCACTTTTTTACCCTTTGGGGGCCATTTAGGGCTTGCTATATGGTGTGAGGTTCCTGACTGTGTTGAAGACCTTACGGTGACCCCTAAATATTTTGTTTTGGGTCGTTTTAACCTGGATATTGGATGTTGTCTCCTTGACATTTACCCCATTTCCTTTCTTTTTCATATTGGATCATAAATCCACTAGTAATCTACTCAGTACAAAACTATCGTATAACTTAGAAAAAAAATTATATCCAGGTAACGTTTG
>MJUU01066760.1:10887-23917 GCA_002080025.1 Modiolus philippinarum
TGCGTTCATTAATTTACACATGTCGTTTAATGTTATATCTGCTATTAAGAATATAGTGACATCCAAAATAAAATAGCTGATGCATGTATCTTGAAACAATAATATTGAAAACCAAAATCCACTGGTACTCTACAATACTATCTTATCGGGACGAGCCCGGCAGCTCTGTAGCTTGAGACGCTTAAAATCAATTCAGATGATCGGTTAACTTGAGTCTTTTTGCGATTTATTTTTCAGCCATTCACCACACATAAGGGAGGGTTTTGATCCAAGAAAACGAGTTTCACCCCACCGCAATTTTTGCGCCTGTCCCAAGTCAGGAATATGTTGGTCATTGGCTTGTCCTTGTCTTCTTATAAAATTTTAGCTTCTTGAAATTTGGGTTATTGGATGTGGTTTGTTTCCATTGATTTATTCACTTTTTTATCCTTTGGGGGCCATTTAGGGCTTGCTATATGGTGTGAGGTTCCTGACTGTGTTGAAGACCTTATGGTGACCCCTAGATATTTTTTTTGGGTCGTTTTAACCTGGATATTGGATGTTGTCTCCTTGACATTTACCCCATTTCCTTTCTTTTTCATATTGGATCATAAATCCACTAGTAATCTACTCAATACAAAACTATCGTATAACTTAGAAAAAAAATTATATCCAGGTAACGTTTGCTGGAAACCAAATACAATTCTATTGCAGAAAAAACACAAGTCCCATCGGGCCACTAATGAGTTGCAGTAAACATTTTGATTATATATATAGACGTAAGACGAAAAATTAGCAATATATAAACTTTAATATCTGGACTTCGGAGATACAGTGGGGTGCAGATAAAACCTCTCATAAATTGAACTTGGAGCAGTCATAAAAGTTCTATGTTAACCTGGCATCTGATTGATTTTCATTGGCTCCAGATAAAGAGCTGCTGGACGCGTCCCTAGGTGGTGGATAGGGACATGTCCTGTCTATGCGAGGTAGTCGGGCCATAATACGGAAAGTAGCGATAACAAAGCAACGACCATTTTTGAGATCCTTGTCTGTCACAATATAAGTAGGTCATCCACTTTTTGAGTAAAAAATTTGATTAAATACATAAAACGGCAACAATATTGCTTTTTATGATCATTAAACTTTCCATATGATTAGTTTCTGACTACTTTTTTACCAATAATTTAGTTAATAGTGTGTTTGAAATAAAGCAAGTTTTGCTTTAAAAAATGATACCGCCAGTTTGGCTGATCGGAAATCGGTCACATGCCAATCACATGATTAACAAAATATGATGACGTAGAATAAAAAAGAGAGACATGGCTGAGTAATTTTGGTATGCGGCAAACTATACTTAATATTTTCCTTCAGAACTCACTAGTGTTCAGTGGAATATTACCCAGCTTTAACAGTTTTTAAAGAAAATTCATATACATTTCGAAGTTTCCCGGTGGTTTTTCATTTAAGAAAATTATTTTAATGGACGAATTAAATGTGTAAAAAATGGGGGGATAAGTGCAAACGAGCGCGAACAATTTTCTCTGGATTTTGTGTCTGAATAAATTTTGCACCGCTGCACAGTTTATATAAATCGATTTGAGGGGATGCTGAATGGGCCTCGTATTAGTAGCCGTGATTTTTTTTATAGTAAGTGACAATCCAAGGACAATGACATCAGAAACAAAAAAAGAAGAAAACAGAGAGATAAGAACTTAGTTTTTTTACCGGGCACAAGGGCTGGGGTGATTCTGTGATTACTTTCAAAGATATTGAATGCACCTTTCTTGGGACTGTGCTGTTCAGTTCTTTTTTAAAGTTATAATTAGGTCAAATAACTAAATACCGAAGTTACTGTGAATTTAATTTCTGCATATGCGCATTTTGGCAACTTATGTTTCTTCAGTGCAGATAAAATCTTAACGTTTGGAAGACCATCAACTCAAAAATATTTGAAAACTGATAGAGAACAAATAACCAATATGATCTAAAGGTAAAGCCAAAATGAGCTAAGGACAGAGCTTTGCATGAGGGAGATACTCCTTAGTTTTCAACAAAATTTACAAAAAAATAGATATTGAAAGGTTTTAAAAACAATCGGCTTTCGGGTCAGCACCGAAGTACGGACTACTGGGCTGGTGAAAACCCTAGGGGACTAACAGTCCACCAGAAGTGGCATCGACCGAGTGGTAACAAATAACTTCATTACGAAGTTACTGTGAATTTAATTTCTGCATATGCGCATTTCGACAAAATGGCACTAAATATAAGACTTGGGAAAACTTAGATTTTTTTTTTTGGGGGGGGGGTCAGTTAAAATGTTTTTGCTAAGATAATAAGTCGGTTATATGCGTGTGGTGCCCTAATTAACATTATGACGGGGGTTTAAGAATTTACAGAGTATTAAGGAAAATAATGGTGGATGGAAAGTTTGGCTGTTCACTGAGGAATTTTAGTGTAGAATGTTTTGACAACAACTGTTTCAGTCGGCCGAATAATGTTTTATGGCTGTATTTATTTTCATTTATGTTATTTGTTGGTAATAAAGTGTTATTTGTGTAAAACATTATACGAGTGATTGAATGCTTACATGTAAAAATCAAATAATATAAAAATAATGCTTAAAATTCTAACTTATGGAAGAATTCCATGATACAACCGATCCAGTGCTGGAGTATTTTGCACTAATCGTCAGTGTTTCAAATTTGAGTAAGAGCCATGGAGTATTTGTGAATTGTATTCTCCAGTGGACCGTATTTGAAAGCCTGTATCGCTCACCTGGCCATGGCTGACACATTAAATCAAAATAATCCCAATGTTTAAGGGTCTCATTTTTAAGTTTGTTTATAGACAATTTAAGGGTTTCATTTTCAAGTTTGTTTATAGACTGTTTAAGGGTCTCATCTTCCAGTTTGTTTATAGACATTGATGTTATATGATCAAAAATTATATTATGTTCTCCGTTGGCAGCTATTTTTGATGGGTTGCAGACCACTATCAACTTTCTTGAAGAAGACAATCTAAGGACTATTATTCCTAAGTTTTGTTCAAATTGGCCTAGTATTTTCAGAGAAGACGATCTTTAAATGATTTCCCATGGGTCCAAGATTAAACTATGTTCGCTGTGGGGCCATCTTTGATGTTATTCGGACATGCTAGACATATTTTACAAAAGGGACCAACTAAGGACCATTGTGACCAAGTGTTTTGATAATTGGCCACATACCTTCAGATGAGAAGTTTTTTGAATATGTTTTCCCTTTGCGTCTAATATAAAACGACGTTCCCTGCTTGCGGTCATCTCCTATGAGGTGTGGACTTGCCAGATACATTTTTTAAAAGGGGGACCAACCAAGGACTATTCTGCCCAAGTTTTATTTCAATTGATTGCGGCTTCAGAGAAGATTTTTGAACGGTTTCCCATGGAGTCCAACATGAAACTATGTCCCCCGCTGGCAGTCATTTTGGATGCGATGCAGACTGGCCACACACACTTTTCAAAGGGTAGCATTTAAGGACTAGTGTGACTAAGTATGGTTCCAATTTGCCAAGTACTTTAAGAAGAGACGATCACTGAGAATTGGGTTTCCCAATGTTAAACTCAGTTCCCTGCTTGCGGCCATCTTGAATGAAGGGCAGACTTTGGAGACACATTTTTGAAAGGGGATCATCCAAGGACTATTGTGCCCAAGTTTTGTACAAATTCGCTGTTTGGCCTAAGAGAAGATCTTTGAATCTTTGAATGCTTACCCATAGGGTCTAATGTTATACTATGTTCCCTTCTTGTTAATATCTTGGATGCGATGCAGACTTGCTGTAGAGACTTCGTCTCATGTGCTTTTACTCCATATCCTTTCATTCACCATTGCTGGACATTTTTTGGAAGGGGCCAACTAAGGACTATTGTGACCTTTGAATGGTTTTCCATGTGGTCCAATGTTAGACTATGTTCCCTTCTGGTGGCCATCTTAGTTTAGTTCCAATTGGTCAAGTAGTTTCAGAAGAGAAAATCTTAAAATTCATTTCCCTATAGAGTCCAATTATGTTAACTATGTAAACCGATGGCAAGTTGGGACTGTTGTTACAAAGTTTCCAATTGGCAAAATAGTTTCAGAGGAGATCTTTAAATACATTTCCCGATAGGTACAATGTTTAACTATGTTCCCTGCCGGCCGCCATCTTGGATGCTATGCGGACATGCCAGACACATTTTGAGAAGGGGACCAAATATGATTCCTATTGGCCATGTACTTTCAGGAGAGAAGATCTTTGAATATGTTTCCCCATAGGGTCTTATGTTAATACCGCGTTCCCCGCTGGCGACCATCTTGGATATGATGTGGACTTGGCGAACACATTTTTAAAAGGGGCCACCTAAGGACCTTGTGACCTACTTTGTTCAAATTGACCCAGTCTTTCAGAGGAGAAGATTTTTGCATATATTGTTTAATTTGTGAAAAAGTTCCCCGCTTGCGGCCATCTAAGATAACATGCTAAATTACCGGATATATATTTTAAAGAGGACCACCAAGGATTACAGTGACTAAGTTTGGTTCCGATTTGCCCAACGGTTTCGGAGAATCTTTGAATGCTTTCCCATAGAGTCAAAAGTCAAAACCATGTTCCCTGTTGGCGGCCATCTTGGTATGCTACAGATTTGCCGAACACATTTTGAAAAGAAATGCTTTCCAATAGGGTCCAATTTTAAAACCATCTTCACCACTGGCGGCCATCTTTGATATAATATGCACTTTTTTAAAAGGGGCCATCTAAGGACCATTGTGACCAAGTTTGGTTCTGATTGGCCGAGTAGTTTTAGAGGAGAGGAGATCTTTGAATATAGGCTGGCGGCAAACTTGGATGGCGTGCGGACTTGCCGGACACATTTTTAAGGGGACCAACCAAGGACTATTGTGACCAAGTTTGGTTCCAAACTTGAATGAACTTTGGAATGAAAAGACGGACGCCAATTAGTGGAAAAAGCTCACCTTGGCATAACCAGGTGAGCTAAAAAAAGCTTTTTCTTTAATTTTGACTGATTAATGCTTGTGGGAAAATAAAAAAGTGCCATCTCTTTTACGTAGATTTAAAAAGATTGATAATGTTTGAATAAGAAATTTCTGAGAAATAAAAATATAGAGATGTAATTTTTGTGTCGGCGTCGTCGTCCTGCGTTGTCTGTCGGTATTTTAATCCGTAACTCATTCAAAACTGCCGGTCCGATTCGAAAAAAAAACTTTCAGAATATATTTTTCACCTGGTGTAGTTGTGCACATGCTACTTAGAATTACAGATTTTAGAGGCTCATGGAGCCAAAATTGCTCATTTGTTAATCTGGTTTGTTAATCAACAACTCCACCATAAACTATACGTCATACATGTCTTCAAACAAAATATGCAGGAAATGCTGTTCTCTTGGTGTAGTTGTGCACCTGAAAATTAGAATTTTGGTTCACAGATTTCAGAGGTTTACAGAGCTTTTTTTTCTGTAGTCAGCACTAAGTACATTTTATTTCAGATTGCCATGTACTATAAGTTAAAGTATTTCATGACACTAAAGTTGAACAGAGAATATTTTCAGCCCCACACTAAGAAAGCAGGTAAATACAATGAAGTTGTGAATTAATTTTAGGCTACAAGTGTTTAGCAATTTTTATGCCCCGCCCTAAGGCGAAGGGGCAATAAATTTTGCCCCTTGTCCCTCAATCCGTCTGTACGTACGTCCGAATATTTTCGTCAAGGATGTCTGTATTTAGTAACAGATTTGACATTTGGTATGAAGCTTTGGGATGATGAGTTGCACCATGTCATATGAAAGTCCACAACTCATCTACATCCTGTTAGTCAAAAACTGATTTTTGGTCATTATTTCATGAGAAATTCTCATTGTGTCTATATTTATTTTGTGTCCACACCTGAACAGTGTCCCCACTGTCCACACCTGTATTGTATCCCCATGCACTAAATTTTGAACTTTCCATATTGATTCAGCGTTCAATGAGCCGGGGTATAACTGGCTGCCATTCGGCGACATTCGGTTTTATTTATAAACAGCAATCAGATGTTCAAATTTCCCATAGTCTTAAGTCTGGAGGCATCATATGTACCTAACTGACTCAGATAAGCTAGATTTTATTCACAAGTGAGACAAAGATGGGCAGTGGGGCATTTCATTTTTTTCTAGTTCTTTCTGACAACTTCATATTTGTAAATAGATGGCAATCTTAATATAAGATGAATGGTCTTCGCAGCTGTATTGTTGGTAAAATTGTATCATTTTTGCAAAAAGGTTGTTCGATTTTATGGATTGCCCACTTAATTACAATCAATGTCTGTGACTCTTTTTTTTCATTTGTTTGTAGCTTTTCTTTTTCATATTAAAACCAAAAAAAGACATGTAAAAAAGGTTGAGCATGTTGAGTGGCTGTATTATGCAAATATCTGCGAAATGGAGAGGTCTGAATTGCATAGTTCCTTTTATAACTACAAACTGCGGGAAAGGATTAGCATACAAAATGACAACGAATCACTGATCTCCTTTGCCTAGCTGTTTTTATGTTGCAAGAATGAAAGACAATGGTCATCCTTTAAATTAAATAGCAACTAAATTAAATAGAACTTGTATTGAAGCTAATGTCCTATTTTTGCAATTTTTGTTACTGATTTTGATATTTCAACATCATATTTTTACTGGCTGTGTGACGGGAGCCATGCAAGGAGCAGATCATGCTTACCATTCCGGAGTACCTGATGATACCTTAGTTTTTATAGGGGTTCACACTGGTAGTGCTTTACTTGTTCATTTTTGTTTAATTGTTTTGTCTTTGTCATACTGTCTCAATTCGTGTTGCTGTAAATTTGGATTTATGATTTTCGAATTCCCCTTTTCCTCGTTCTTGCTTGGGTATTCGTTTACCGATGTATTTGAACACACATTTATCCTTTGGTTAATACTTTAAATGCATTTCTTATAATTAATTTGAACTTCAAAAACAAAATAAGTTTGCGGGTTGATAAAAGTCAAGTCAATCCCTTAATCATGTTACCTCTCCATTCTTGTAACTATGGTGATGGGAAATGTAACATTGTATAACAAAATACCAAAGTTACTGTTAATTTATTTCTGCATAGGTGCATTTCGACAACTTATGTCTCATCAGTGCAGATCAAACCAAAACATTTTGAGGTCCACTAACCGAAAAATGTGTAATATAAGCATGTGTAGAATTAGCATAGATTTAGATTATATATACATGTACTTAGGGCTATTTCCGAACAAAAATGTATCCCCGGGCAGAACCAAAGTGAATAAATTTTGTGTTCAGTATTCACTATTATGTGTGAATATAATAAAGCTATTAATTTGAATGTGTTCGTATTGCCACTAGATTCAATAGGCGCTCTGCCTCCAGGGAACATTTTTTCTGGAATAGCCTTAAATGTCATATGCAAAATATTCTATTAATTCAAGTAAGGCAAAAAAAAAAATGTAATGCATCTTTTTTTAAGTAATGAAAATTAATTTTAGATTCAATCGTATATCATGAACATGCAAAAGTTTTCTAGTTATTTGTATCTACTGCATATTAAGATGACAACACAGATTTTTTCTAGGCCTTACGTTACTCATTCTCAGCTTTCACATCTTTCAAACATTAATGAATGATGTGTATTTTCCGTTTCATTTGAGAGAAAATTTTATGTTTTATTCAAGTTTAAAGAGACTGAAATCTGGCATTTCAAAAACTAGAGGCTATTAAGTCGACATCTGAGAAAAAAAATGAAAAGGTTAAAACAAAAAGATATGAGTAGTTAAGAAGCAGGAAACACACTATTTTATTTCTGTTTTGTAGTACATTTAATTTAATTTCCGAAATGCCCATACAGCTCATTAAAATTATTTCAGTTGGAGTAAACATATGTGTAATGGTCTCATGTTCATTTAATCCATATCCTTTCGTTAAATATTTAATACAGGAGTTTGTCTTTTATTGCAGTGTGGAGTTGGTAAAACAATTCCCCGTGGTAGAGATGTATGCTCTATATTTTTCTTAGATATGATGTACTTGTACATTAGATAATATCTCATGTGTACACTGTGTTCAATTACTATTATCTAAATTTATGTAAATTCTAAAATCTAAGGGTTAACTCCTCCATCATAGTTTTGTCCTTAGCTATATTGTACAATTATAGTCTGTGTATGAGGTCGATACGATGTAATATCGACCTGGGGAAAGGATGAAATCCGAGGTCGATATGCTTTTGCAGGTCGATATAACATCATATCGACCTCATCCACAGACTACTATTGCTATATTATTAATTTACATGAACACTGAAAAGGACATTTTTATTTTTTGACTAAATTATCAAATTCAAGATATAGTTGAAATATTTAAAAATTAATATATTAAAAAGTTAATTAGCACTATAATATAATTACAGTGTGTATGTATATGTGACTGATTCTTGAAAAATACATAAAATAAATTAAACAAGATTATAAACATTCATAGAAATATGCGATATGCATTTCTATTTTTAGTAACATGCGATAAAACTTTTCGATATACAGTTTTCTAGTCAATCTCAAAAATACAGAGGGTCATGTGATCAGTTCTCAACTAATCAAACTTCTAAGATGATATCTAATTTATATTAGATATTTCTGATCATTCGGATTTCGTTTGGTTTTATGCATTTTAAACATTTTTGGAGTTATGGATTCCCTTTGTTTGGGTTCTAGTGCTGCTGATGAGGAATTAATTTCCAAAATGGCCATACAGCTCATTAAAATTATTGCAGTTGGAGTAAACATATGTTATGGTCTCATGTTCATTTACTCCATATCCTTTCGTTAAATATGTAGTATAACCTTTAATCACACACTTTAACCCATTTCTTATATATTTCTTAACAGCATGCTGGTTATGGACCTTCTTCAAATGAATCGTTTTTTCGGTCTTGCCAAACTGATATAAGCTATAACATAGATAACAATGTTCGCTATGTCAAAGAAATGGATAATGATTACATTCTATAATCTATGGCCATGGACTGAAATCACTTTCCGTGCACCCCCCCCCCCCCTTTTCCCATATTGACCGATTTGTTTAGTCATCCTGTATCCTATCTTCAAAATAACACATTTTAACATGAACATAACCTGCACGCAATGACAGAATTGGCACACTTTAATGCACCATTTGAAATTCTTATATTTTCGTTTTAACCCAAATCTCAACTTTTGAGTTCCTTAATTTTCTAAAGTTGGGTGAAATATACAAAACTTTAGTTTCAGATGAAAGCTAAATTCATAATTTTTAGTATGAATATAAGTTTGGGCATTTTACGCCTTTTGTGTGGTCTGGGGATACAACAATATGCCCCTCCCTTGCAAAAACTGGTAAAAATGAAGAATTTTTTGGCTTTTAATTCCTTTTAGATATACATCTTTGATAGTTTGCTGTACTTTTTGTACCTTACTTATCAGTTTTGACACAAGGTTGAAAAATAACACCATTCAAGTCCAAAGATATTTATTTTTTATGTCAAAATTTTTGAAAAATGGGAATTTCGGGATTTTCAATATTTCAAAAATCTGAATATATATATATCTTAATTGCCTATGTAATTATGTTTTATGATGCGTTTGCAACAAACTGAGATCAAAATATTTTGTTTCAATCGTCTGTTAGCTTCACATATTTCGATTAATTGATTGATTGATTGAATATTGTTTAACGTCTACTCAGCAATATTTCAGCTATATCAAGACGAGAACAAGTTTGTTAATAAATAATCACTTTGGGGTATGGAAAGAGCCATGGGACGGGAAATTCTGACTGCCACTGGAAAAGTAGGGTGAAATCGTCAAGGGCGAGGAATTTAGCCTTGTAGCCGATCACCTACGGACCACCCAAAAAGAGCTTGCTACAAGGGTTCTTTAACGTGCAGGAAGCGTGGCGTTTCTTCCAACACGTGGACCTGAGTATAAATCCCATCCGAAAGATGGGTTGTGTATTTATTAATCCTGCACAACCACGGAATGGGTCCTATTTCTATATCCCGGGACCCTCGGGGTCAGCCTCCGTTAAGGAGGGGTCACACCCCGCAAGCCGGAGATACTAGGTCCTATTTCTATATCCCGGGGTTCCCTCGGGGTCCTCTGTTAGGAAGACTCATACTCCAAGCTCAGAGGATGCTGCGGGCCTATTCATAAGTTGGGACCGCGCACGGCGGCACAAATTTCGAAGTAAGCACCCCTAAAAATTGAGGAAAAAATCTAAATATCCATACTTTTAATGCTAAAATATAATGTTTTATTTAAGTTTTGGTTTAGATTTAACTATATCTGACATACAGGAGACTTATTTAGTAGAATACTATTGCTAAAGTGAGATATATTTGGCCTTTCTATTGAAAAATGTAAACAAAATAGGAATTTTCAGTTTTCTAGAATTTCCCCTTACAGTACCAGGAATATACAACCTGGCAATTTGACTGCAAAGGATCACTAAGGGATCACAAAAGGATCACAGAAAAAAGTTATGATCATTGATTGCAATCCAGGAATGCGATCAATGACCGCATGATCACAAGGTTTGCGATCATTGATCGCCAGTGTTGTGATCCGTGATCGCAGGTGTTGTGATCATTGATTGCAAGGATTGTCATCATTGATCGCAAGGATTGTTATCAATGATAGCAGGAGATACAATTAAAGGATCACAAGCGTTGCGATCAAGGGTCACAGCCGTTGCGATTGAGGATCACAAACCTTGCGATCAAGGATCACAATCCTTGCGATCAAGGATCACAAAGATTGCTAGAGTTGTACTATCAATGATTGTTTATTAAAAATAGAATTTTTTATAAACAAAATAAAAAAATATTAACACCGTCTTAACTTATATTCATTATATATGAAAACTAATCGTTTATTTTACGTGTATTATTCATTTCAGTAAAACGTTTTGTTGAACAAAAATCTAGAATTGTTCTTTTTTTTCGTTGCTTTTATTAATTCATTATTTTTTTTTCATTTTTGTTTACTTTTTCATATTATTTATTTAACCCCGGGATTGTAACACAGTCTGTGTATATTTCACTGTTGTCTCAATATACACACGTGTCCGACTCTCTCAAACGCAGAGCTGTCGGCTTACTTACATTTCACAAATCAAAGTACATAGTACTGTTATTCGGTTTTCCCTGTTTAGTCGAAAAAAAAGAATGTTACACTCTTTTGTCAGCTAAATAAATATAAGGTATCTAAAAGAAAATACAAAATATTCAAAGAAAATACACACACACACACACACACATAGAAGGAGGGAGAAAGAGAGAGAGAGAGAGAGAAAGGGGGGGGGGGGCAATTTTGATGACAAACAGTGCATATACAATACGTATTGAACTGAATTATTTTGATTTGTCATCACGCCTGGGAGTCTAAAACTGTAAAATATTTTCCACCAAAATCCGTACAATATATTCAAATGACGTTCTTGATAACCGTCTGGTCTGGTTAACTGGCGATTTCTCAAAACAACTATGCTTACAAAATGACACGTGAAACAACGTCAGTTCATACGCGTTAAACACAATTTTTAATCATTTTCAATATTTCTAATATATTTTGGTTTCAGATCGAAAGTATCACGGATAACGAGGCCAGGAAGATTTGAAATTCGAGTTGTTTTTTTTTTTGTTTTTGTTTATTAGATCAACAAATACCCCCTTCATATATGCATAAGAAACATCAGTAGTCATACGATTTTCAAGCATTTTGAAATTACATAATTGTTATTTCGTGAAAATCTCTCCTCTCTTCCAAACGGTATAGTTTCTTTAATAGAGTGAAGTGGATAGAATTACTTTCATGACAAGTAGGGTAAGAATATTTATTTTTACTGATATCAAGGTTAAATTATTTATTTACAAAAAGCTCAAGCCCTCCCAGAAAATCAAATGGCCGTTCCCAAAAACACCTGGACACTGTTTTACAGGACATATTTTTGGATTACATAAGTTCTGTGTATTTCGATTAATGAAACGAACGTTGTACAGGTGATGTTGTCGTGATATGTTACATAACCAAGTTTTGTGTTACATACGTGCATCCGTCCTTTCTACATCATTGGTCCTTCCGCAGAAATATATTCCTGTGTTGTTTTCATTCCCGTTTTGCATGATGCTCATATAAATACATTGTTCTCATTAATACATGTACAATGCCACATTAGGAAAGATATTGTCAAGTAAATGAGCAATTTTGACGCCAAAAAATCATGTGAAGACATATTCGTACCCGGGATAATTTCAATTTCGACAGCTATATGAAGTTTTCCTGACGGAAAACCTCATAAAAAGTCTTGCACAATAACACACTGGTAACAGCTTTGGGGATCAAACGAGCATTAGAAATAACTTTAAAAGAATTCCCAACTTGACATTTTTATCCGGGTACTTTTACAAATGTATAAAATCAAATTAATATTTCATCTCTAGTAACTATACGGAATAAAGAGGATATGAAAAAACTATGCAAGGAACAAACAGACACATTTTATCTTACTTTCTTGGATCTTCTACTGTCTATTGAAGCTAAAACTTAATATACATGTAACTAGTCCCCGATTGAATTTGTGTATTCGGGTTAATAAATTGACTTTTTGTCCCCATTTCTGTAAAAATCATGTTACTTGACAATGTGTCAGTCTTATCAGAAGCAGAGACATAAAATTTTATATGTCTCTGTCAGAAGTAACGGGAACTTGTGTGGGCTATTCCAAGTGCTTGGTGATACACTAACATAAGATACGTATTTTGATTCCGGCTTAAATATTCAACAGTAGTTCATGTATTCCGGCAAGAATGTTTGTAGCGAAATAAAAACACTGTTACACTTCCCATATATAAGTTTGAAAATGGATGGTTAAGAAATGCTTAGTATAAGAGAAAATGATATACCACTACTAATATCCATGGATGTGGGATGTCAAGCTTAAAGTCGAGACACGAGCGCAAAGGTTGATATTTATTTGAA